>JAVJIF010017738.1:0-84508 GCA_038442645.1 Agave tequilana | reverse complement strand
GATACTCTTTTACAGATGAGTTATATGCATGTAAGTTTTACGGTGTTTGGTTGATAATATAAAATTGTAATGAGAAAGTGTATTGTGTTTTACGGTATTTGATTGTCGTAATGTGTAAGTGTTAAGTGAAAAGTTGACTACAAAATTAACTATTTGGTGATTTATTTTTTTTAAATATTTTAAATAAATACAAAAAATATTAAATATTTAAAAAAATAATATTAATATAAAAATAATACAAATTTGCATGAACTCAAAATTAACTGTAAGTGGGTTGTAAGTGAGTGATAATTGGGTTACAAGTGAGTCGTAGTTGGGTTACGTAAGTCTTTTTCGAATTATGATCCAAACAAACACAATAGTTGTAATTGGACTATAAGTCATTTACGAATTATGGCCTTTTACGATCTTTTACGCGAAATAAACAGTCCCTAGTAACCAGTGGCATCAACTACTAATGCTATAGTTAATTGGATCGGGACATTATTTTTTGACTACGATGCCACTTGTCTAGACCATTACAATAATTCAAACAACATAAATATTAATGCGTTTTAGCAGTAAGCCTCTAACAAATGTCTTATTTAAATATTATTTCTCAGCAATATTATATTTAGATATTAGTCCTCTACAACGTGTTCACTTGATAATACCCCAAGCCCTCCGCCATTGGGAACAGAGATTGCCAATCCTAGAAATGAGAAAGCCCCTCCCCCCCAAAAAAAAAATTCATAAGTATGTCATTATTTTTTTTTGATCATTTTCATCCTTGATGAAAAACCTAAACTGTCCCTTTCTTCTACCTCCTTTCTCTTACCTCCATTTCCCTCTCCTTTCTTCTCCGGTGACCCTGCTCCCCTTCCGTCTCCCCGGCGCGCCCCTCTTCCTCCCCTCCTCTCCCGCCTCTTTCGGCGACCTCTGCCTCTTCTCTTCGGTGACCCCCTCCCCTTCTCCCCCGCCTCTCCAACGACCCCTCCCCCTCCTCTCCCTCCCCCCTCCCCATGACCCTCCTCCCACTCCCCTCCGACGACCCCCGCCCTCTCCCCCCTCCTCCCGGCTCGCTCTCCCTCCTCCCCCTCCCCCTGGGTATGTTCTGTTCGGTCAGATCGACCGAACAAACCCAGGGGGAGGGGGAGAGGTCGCAGGGGGGAGGGGAGGAGGGGGAGACCGGGGTGTTGGGGGGGGTGCTGGAGGGGGCGGGGGAGGAGGAGGGTCGCCGGCGAGTCAGGAGAGGCCGGGGGGGGGGGGAGGGGGGGTCGCCGGGGAGTGAAGGAGAAGAAGAGAAAGAGGAGGAGAAGAAGAGGGTTTTTTGGCCATATTTATTTATTTATTTTTGGGGTGCTTTTATCAAATTTGGGGGGGGGGGGGTGCTCTAATCCATGGAGGGCCTTTATTACTTTGGGGGTGACAATAGATTAAATGCTCTAATCCCTCTGCTATTAATTTGTCCAAATCTATAAGTAATTAAGATTAAATGCTAATCAGGATTTCAAATTACAAATATGCCCCACCTTAATTCCACCACCAGCCTCTTGTCTTTCTTTCCATTTGTAAAACCAATTCCAATAATGTTCACTTGACAAAAGAGCGGATATTGGCACTCATCAAATTGATTAACATACTCATCATATTAATTACAAGCGTGCCATTAATGTTTTGTACACTTTTACTCCAAAAAAGGTCCAAAAATGCCCCTCTTATTCTTCTCCCAGCTTGCCATATCCGATTAAATCTCCTCCTTTCGCGGCGACCACGGCGATCGCCGCTCCTCCGCCTCCCGATCTCTGTTGAGCTCGGGAAGAAGAAGAGGAGAGAAGATGGCAGCGGGCGGGGGGGAGCGGGGGAGAGGGGGCCAATGGCTGTGGGAGGCGGGTGAACAAAATGAGAGAGAAGAGGAGGAAGAAGGGTTATTTTGATCATTTTTGAAAAATTAGTGATTGTTTGATGGGATGTCTTTATCAATTTTGTGGGTGTTATATAATCTGATGTATGTGTTAATCAATTTGAAGGGCGCCATCCTCTCCTCTTGACAAAGAGTAAGTAGAATTACAGCAAAGTAGAATTGACAGATTTAACAATTTTGCATCTATCTTTTTTCATTAATTCCTGCAACCTGAAGCCGATTTTTATATATTTTGCAACATTTTAGTGTTGATTGACTTCTTAGGAAAAATGTCTTTAGCAATGCAAGGTTCTAATCTTGATGACGGAAATATTCAGGAGATAATTAATTTTAATTTGAAGGTAGAAGCAATATAAATGATCTATGAGACTTGTTTTTCCCTAAAGTGGGTAATAAAATATTTCTTATTTTAAGATAAATTATTAAAAAGTCAGGCACCAAATCCACTTTACTTTTCTCCTTATTTCCCTTTTTCTTTTATTTTCCTTCTCAAGAAAATTGAGATTATCTAATTCTAAAAGGAGTGGATCATTTCTTCATGGAGTATTCTCTCTTCTTAATTAATTTGTCCATAATCAATCAAAGAGCTTGGTCTGCAGATCAAATCATTTCGCATTTCACTTTTTCTTGGTGTAGATCAAAATATCAAATAGTTTTTTTTTTCCTTTTTTTTTTACTCGATTAAAAGGTTACAAACTTGCAGCTGCTCGCGACATAAAAATATTTCTCAATTCTCATTACTATTTTGGAGTTTGATAAGGTGACACTGACACCGACGTTTATTTTTCTCTGAAAAAAAAAAAGAACTTTCCACGTTAAATGTGTGTCGAATATTAAGATTTGGATTTGGGTGGACCTCAGACTAACTAAAAAAATTTAGCTTTATCATAATGACTTGATTACATCCCTTGCAGATCATCAATTCGTCCAACAAAACAAAATATTAAATAGTAATCAATTCCAAAATATTCCCTCTCTCTCTCTCTCTCTCTCTCTCTCTCTCTCTCTCTCTCACTCTCAATTGACGTGCACTCATGCGTCACAAAATCAATACAAAAAGAGACAAGCTATTTCTGCCAAGGCCTGTTTGGCTGGGAAACAAAATGAGAAGACTGACACTGGGGCTCGTCCGATCAGTTTTCTTTGAGAAAATTAGTTGGTGAGCCCACACTGTCAGTTTTTCACTCATTTTGCATGAAAAATAAATGAGGATTTTGTTGAAATATAGCCTGCGCTAACGTCTGATTTTCTGAGAATTGCAAATAAATAAGATTTATAAATTCTGAGAGAACACTGACATCGTGATCTATTATACCCACCTTTTCCAGCTCATTTTCTGAGTTCCAAATATGCCCTAAAAAAAGGAGACAAGAAGGTTCATTTTTAAATAGCTAAATAAACTTGAACTTTTTGTTGAAACTTGGCTTATTGAGCTATCGAACGAGTTTAAACGGACTTTTCCCTAAGACGAGCCAGGCCTAGGAGGTGAAGAGGAGATTAGCTCAAAGGTTTCGAACAACCAACCGAGTGCATTAAAATAAAGATTGTTTCAATAAAAACACCATCATAATATAATTACAAGGAAAAACAAAAACTACATGTGTAACAAATTAACTCAATTATGAAACTTTTTTTTTCAGCCCTTTAATTAAGTTCGGTCTTGAGTCAAGCTAAGCTGAGCCCAGTTTTTCTCAAGATTGTTCAATTATTTAGACGAGCTAGAAATTTGTTATGCTTGAAAGAACACTCAGGATGTGGGTGATAGTTTCTCATCAATGAGAGTATGTGTATTGTTTCATAGATGATGAAATGGGTGCAGAAATGTTACAATTATTTTCAGGAAAAAGGGTTGGGTGTGTTGATTTCTCTCAATTGTCGATGACATACGACTTATTTGAAGTTTTGTCAACGAGAAGTTTGACGGTGACGGATGGTGTCGAGCCACAAGATAGGAATAAAAATAAGAAAAAAAAAAAAAAAAATTCAAGTCCAATCGGGTTGTTTCCCAGACGGTGAAGACATCAAGTAAATTAAAATTGTAACGGGCTAATCGTGACATGGTAAGATAATCACAAAATATTTGTAGATATTGTCAAGTTTGAGATCATTAGGGAGACGATAGATGCCATCAGCGCGTATCATTTATATATATATCAATTAGGTGACTCTGAAAAACATAAAAAGGTTGAGTAAGACCATGGCAGTTATGAACAGGAGGTTAGCCTAGAAAAGAAAGACTTCAATCGACAAGTGAAAGCATACCAAGTTTAGTCATGACCGGACGGACGCACCCCAACACAAAATCGACTTGGCTCAGGCGAGAGCCAAATACTGCGTAGAGTTTAAAACTACAACCAGTCCACTAAATATCAGATTTGCTATCTCACCACCATACAAAACTGGTTCATTCGGTGCCTAATTTTGACTACACTCTCTCTGTGCCTACTGTATGTGGTCGTCTCCATAGTCGTTAAGATTATTAAATTATAAAACTAATCATAACATTAAAATATTTATAGTTAGTACTAATCAAAATAATATATAATTTATTACTTCAATAGTTGTAACATCTATATTTCCATTCAGGTCTCAATCATGCAAATATCTGGGCAGTGCCTTGAGCCGTCTCTTGCTGGGTTAAGGCGAGCCAACATGAGACTGACCTAATTTTAAAGCCCAAGCATCAACCACGGGCCCTCTCACAACTTCCATCACATCCACGTACTATAAACTTTTATAATGCCGCATCAAGCCCACGAGGACAAATGGCTAAAGGTAATATGACAAATATAGAGACTAAAAGTCTTAGTGAAAAAGCATATTGTTCGACAAAAATGAGTAGAGAAAGCTGATTCATGTGCCCAATCCGACATAATTCTCTTTTGGTTCATGTAGCCTATCCCAAATACTTGGGACAAATGGCTTAGTTGTTGTTGTTGCATCAAGCCCATGAGGAAGCTGGAGCCCATTTCCAGCCTCAATGAGACACAAATTGTGGGCACTCCAAACAAATAGCACGCCTGTTTCAGGATTGTCAGCAGAAAGTTGCTTTCAAGAGATCCACAGATGGCATCTTTCTTCAGCTAGCCCAACAATGGAGGAAAATAGTGGAGCAAAATCACATGCAAAAGGTTTGCAGGAACTGTGAGGATACAAGAGACTCAACACAACCTTCACTTATACAATGAATGGGCAGTGCTCCAAGCCAAAATTTTGCCTTGCACTTGACCTTCAACTCGGCGAAACAGAGAGCAGACGCATCAGGAGCAAATACACAGCTCATAGGGCTTGCAAAAGAGATGGGAATTTCTGTCTTCGCCGCCCTAAATTTTGCAACAAGAGAACACTCGACTACACATCACAAAGAAGCGATTTGCACAGCCAGAGACTTTCAAATATTGGTTATAATTTACACACAGACCATCCCCCAACATCCCCACCTTGTTTTTTCACAGGGAAAGAGGAGATCAAGACTCCTCATCGGTTGTATGCTTTCTTCTGTTGGAGATCGAGGAGCTGTTCTTTCTCGACATGGTCAAAGAAGGAACTTAATCTTCACCAAGGAATTTTACAAGTGGGGTGTGGGAGCGTTTATGTGGGCTTCAGCGAGGGCGCGTTAATGAATGGGAGGCGTAGCTGGACTTCGCCTCAGTGCTCTAGACTTCGTCGTCATCATCATGCCGATAGCGGGACGCAACACCGTCACCGACCATGCCCTCGTCAACCATGTCATCGTCGTAATTAGCCCCGTGCTGGTTTCTAGGGTACTGGCGGTTCCTCCATACCGGGTCTCTTCCCATGGATTGGCCAGGGTGGGAAAGCTGGTGCTCACCATCTTCGCAGGGAAAAAAGAAGAGAAAAAAGAAAGCTGTTAGAACGAGACTGACCAAGGAAAGATGGCTTGAATTGCAATTTTATAATGTGGAGAAATAAATGATGGATCATGAGAAAAGTAAAAGAATAACTGAAGACCCCTTTATCTTCCTTAAACCATACCAACTGCTAAATTATTGCTTCATTCTTAAGAAAAGAAAAAACCGTATCATCATCAAATCTTCTAGCATCTGGTTTTTTAATACAATTAAGTAGGGTTCTCCCCCTACTTTACTTCCAAACCAAAAAAAAAAAAGCCTTCCAGCACCTTAGAGATAAATAAATAATTAATTTGAAGCAAGTAATTGTTATATCAGGTGAGGTTCAGACCTTGAAATTTTAGGAAATTGCATAGATATATAGATCTCCTGAAAAACAGTAAAAAGCAGTTCCTTGAATTGGGTTTTGAGAAGACATAACAGTGTGGGATGCCCAGTTGAAAATCCTTAGACATAGGCAAAAGGATTTACAACCGAATATGGATTCAATCAGCTAAATTTGACATCATGGTCAATGGACTTGGGATAGAGATCAGACAGAAGGTCAACTCATTGCTGACGCTTTCTTGGTTGCAAATGGCCTACTAAATAGGACGACTCAGCAATATAAACACAAGGAACTCAGAAGGAAGTGAGACATGCAAAAAATGCAAAGGTCACCGGCTACGGTTTGCAGGTTGACAAATACACTGTCAGTCCCCTTAACTAATGAACCTCAACCCATCAAGAAATCGAAATAGAATTTTCTTTATTTGCTAATTTACCTAGCAAGTATATGCTATCAATATAATCATGTATGATAATGTGTTGTGTCCATTTCTCATATTGGAATGTAAAAATGAGTTTTTCCCCCATATCAACACCTAAAATATTTGCTAATTTCGTATTCACACCACAAATCTTTATATTTTCATTTCGACCCCAAATCTTTTAAGTTGGGACCAAAAATCCCCTTTCATTAGTTGTGCGGTCTATAAGTGAATAGATTCCTGAAATATTCTTTTTTAATTTATATATTGTATAATAATATAACAACCGAGCAAATTATCATCATCTCTTTCCCTCTTTATTTCCCGTATCAAGATCATTTCTCACTAAATCCAACCCAATGGCTATTTCCCGCTCTATAACCCCAATGGATCTCGTCTACCCCAACTTGATGTTTCTCTTCTTTCCCCAAATAAAAGCAGGATGTTTCTCTTCTTTCCCCAAATAAAAGCAGCAGCACTATTTCGATAAAATCCTCCAATATTGATGGCGGCAAGGGTTCTATGAAGATAGAAAGAGAGTCAGAGTGAGAGAGAGGTTTAGAGAGAGAGGTAGTGACAGAGATGGAGAGAGAAGCAAGATTTGATGGGGGAATACTACTTTTGTTAGGAGTAAAAATGTATTTTGACCATGTCACCATTACAAAATAAACAACTAACGTGGTGTTTTTTTCTCAACTTAAAAGATTTAGGGGGTAGAAATGAAAATATAAAGATTTGGAGTGTAAATACAGAATTAGCAAAGATCTCAGCTGTTGATATGAAAAAAACCCTATAAAAATTTATGTACAAGTAGAAAGAGTTGGTCAAATGAACTTACACAACACCTGTCATCGTAGCAAGGAGTGATTTGATGGTAGCAAAATTTAGTTTTCACTTGTGATATTACGTTTATCAATTATTGCTCATTTTGAGATTTAAACATTCCAGTCAAGAAGATTGTCTATTTTATTACTATTATTATTTTTTACATTTGTTGGAGAATTTAATATAACAATTATTATTTTTGACATTTGTTGAAGAATTTAATTATGCGGAGATTTAAATATTGGCATGTGAGGGTGAGTGTGAGTGTCTTGTTTTTTTTTAAAACCGAGTTAGCTGTCATGTGCTCTTTACATCTAAACCTTTTTGGAGGCAACACACTGCTCTTTGGTAATTGTTATGTTCCACAGACCATAATCCTTTGTGGATATCATGATTCTCTGAAGCTTCATCAAATTTCAATATCAATCTTCATAAGAGCCTGTCATGTTCCACAAGATCATAATCCGTAGGTGGAATTTATATTGCTTTGAAGGTAGGTCAAAGTTCATCATCAATTTCCATTGGAGCTCTATCATAATTTTGGACCAAGGGATTTTAACTCACCATCATTCCACTCATCTTCAATAGCCTAAAAGAGATTTTCCCTTTTACATACCTGTACTTCAAGCGGAAACTCAAGCAAAGGAGATTAGTACCCACTTATCAAGAAGATTGAGAAAAAAACTAGATGAAGTGGTTAAGTTGCTCTCCAGGAGGAAGGATTACCCTCTGCAACACCATGTTGTCGATGATATGTAGATGCTACCTTTTCTTTAAAATTAGCAAGATGGGTAGAGAAGCTGAAGGATGGGTAGAAATTCTTATGGTGAGATATGCATGAGAGGATTAGGAGAAGCTTCCTATTTGTGCAAGCGGAAGGAGACGGGCGATTTCCCTGTGTTTAAATGTGGATAAGTATTTAAGGCCAATAAGGATGAATGTTAGGCATTTCAATCTTGGAAAATTTGACCCGACTCTCTTTTGTAAATGGTGGCGGCACTTATTCAAACAGAATGACACCCATGCATGCACAATTGTACCCATCTATGGGAAACCAGAAGAGGTGAACATACTATCCATACCAGATTTTGGAGATAGGCACGAGCCACCTTCATGGCAGGAAATTGCAAGGACATTAACTTTTGGAAGGACCAACTGTACAGAAGAATCACACTGCAACATGAATACCCTTTCTCTAATCAAAGCAATAATCTATTATTTGCTTACGTCTAGGACGTTAAGGACACAGTTGAGAGTTGTTCAGAATTAATAAATGGTGCCCTTGTTTTAACATAACTTGTTGTATCCTAACAAGGAAAGAAAGGGGAACGGGTCAAAGCCCTCCAAGTGGTCAACAGTTGAACCATACCAGATTCAATTGATATGGAACGGATGAGATCCACTGGAAATGGAATGGCTATGAACAGTTTTCTACTAAATCGTGTACGGGTTCCTTAAGCATGGGGCCAGAGGTCAAGAGTAGCAATCCTCATCTGGAAAGCACCACAAAATATTAAAAGTTTTTCTTTAGTTGACATCCAATCCAAAGATACGAAACTTACACATGACAACCTCATTACAAGATAGCAGAAGCCAAACAACTGTTTATTTCACCATACAGCTAAGGAGAGTGTTGACTACATCTTATTACAATGCTTAACTGGTCGGGAGGTTTGTGAAAATTTTTAGAAGCCGGCTTAAGGTACACCACCACAACCACTTTTCATTCTATCCCTACAGCTGAACTGAAGGGTAAACAGGATTCAACCTGTTCATTGACCCCTATGGGGCACCTATGTGGCCATTGGCCACATGGCAGGCTTTGTGGTAGTAGTGTAACAGAAGAATTTCAGAAACAAGAAGTAATACCATTCACTAATCTACTACCTTATTGTCAACAATTTTACTGCTCGAACAGTCGTAGCCTTGTCTAAGCTACAAGAATGAACTAAGTTGGAGACAAGAAGAGACTCATGACCGTGGGAGGATTCGGACACGTCCATTAAAATCCAAACGGCATGGACAAGGAGGAGCTCTGACCAGTCATGAAGATGTGCGTAGGCCATCTACTGAATTATCAAGGCCCACTTCATTTATTTGCCTCTCGTGTGTGGCTTCAAGAATTATGCTCTAGTAGGTATAATATTATTCTTCTATTTTTTTATGATTGTCACGACACAATCAGTTGTAATGGTGCTTTGTTTCGTTCAACACTTTCTTCCTTTATTTTCTTTTCAGTTCTTTTTTTTCATTGGCGGATCAAGAGGGGGATTCCACTCAACCATTTTAGCTCATTATGTGCACACACGCTTGTGTGTTTGAGTTGGGCTACAAACTTTTCATTGAATCTAGCACAATCCGTTGAACACATCTCCTTCCATCTAATCTCGATAGGTATATGACTAACCAAAGTTTTCCAAGGTGAATAATAGAAAGGAAATAAAATAGGGCTTTACACACACGCGCGCGCGCGCACGCACGTCTTCGTGTGAGAAACTTTCTCACACGAAGACTGTGAGAAAATCATATTGGAGCGATCATGTGGATGATCCGAACTGTTCATCTTGATTTACATACTTTATTTAGTCTACCCATAAATAAACACGCGATTCTGAGTTTTTTTTATCCATGCAACAAGTGGTTACAAAACAAATGTTATATTCATCGTAGTATAAAAATGTTATTTGATACATGGGTAAAAAAACTCGGAATCACATGATTTTTTATTGATAACTTAGCTAGAGTATGTAGATCAAGATGAACGGTTCGGATCATCTACGGAATCGCTCCTTTATGATTTTTTTCACGAAGCTTATTTTGAGAAAGTTTCTCACTAGAAGATTTTCCTCTCTCTCTACACACACTGATGCAAAACAACTGGATCGCAATCACCTTCAAATTAGAACTAGGGTTTAAAATTTGAGATTTAAGAAACAAGATAGAATTTTGGGTTTTCACCCCTTACACGGCTTCGCACCAAAATCTCAAGAGCAAGAAAACTCAAGAATTTAACTGAAATATTTGCGAAAATTTTAATCATTCAATAATTACAAGAGAAGTCTAGGGGGGCATTTTATAGGCTTTACAAGAAAGTACTAACTATGAAATAGCTGATGTGGTATTAAACACCCACATAAAAGAAATACCATCTACATCAGCTAATTAACATAAAAAAGTCTAAAATGAAACTAGATTAAAACCAAAAAGCTGCATTACGACGCTTTCTGAAATAAACTCGATCGAATCGTCCCCTAAATAACATGATGTCCTCATCAACCCCCCCAGCTGGGAAGAACTTGACCCTATCGAGTGTGTAGTCGAATGCTACTAGTTGTGATAGCGATTAGTAAGTCGGGGTTAAACTACCGTAAGTCCTCAGTAATCCAAGAGCTTTTTCTGAATTAGGCCTTTCTTTTCCGCTTAATGAGATAGCGTCGCGTTCCTCCGTCTCTAGTAGAGACAATCTGATCATCCAAAATATAATCTATATTTCTACTGCATAAGTTAATTTTGGAGAAAGTGGAGGTAGTCGGAGGCTCTCAGAAAGAAGATCCTGAGTAGGCTCATCCATGAATAGATCATAAGGATATCATTCTATATAGAACCAAGTCCTCAACATTAAAAGTGCAACTGATGCCAAAGTCCAGTGAGAGGTCCACCACATAAGCATTTGAATTGCTTTTTTGAGAATTCGAAATGGTCCTGCGCTGCATGCGTGTAAATTCTTCACGGTTCTCGGAGGAAACGCTCGGGTCTCATGCGGATCATCACATAATCACTGACATTAAATGTCCTTAATCTACGATGTAAATCCGCAGAAGCTTTATAATCAGCATTATTTTTCATTATCTTCTCTCTGATCTGCTCATGTAGTGCACGTATATGAGATGCAAATGTTGATGCAGAGTCTAATACCTTAGAATGATGATGAGTCATGAGAATTAAATCAATTAGCTGCCTAGATTTATGTTAATTTTCCTCTCCTCTTTGTGTATGTATGTATGTGTACGGTTGCATGTGCAGCGATTCGGATCCAATTACGTGATCTGGACCCGATAATAGAGCCCGAACTCAACCTAGATTCGAGTTCACTGTGCCGATTACTATTTCAAATGGACTAAGACTTATAGTCCTATTGACAGAACTATTGTATGCAAATTCAGCCATAGGTAAAATGAGATCTCAAGTTTTCAAAATTTTCCCAAGACACCTAAGGAGATTGTGTAGAGTTATGTTGACTATCTCAGTTTGGCCATCCGTTTGTGGATGAAAGGCTTCGAAAATTTTAGTTTAGTGTCCATCTTGTGCAAAATGTTTGCCAAAAGTAACTAACAAGCTTAACGTCTCTACCAGAGACCATAGTTTTGGGCAACCCATACAATTTGACAAAATTATCAAAAAAAAGGACAGCTACTCGAAACGCATCGAAGGTCTTAGAGCACATGAAGTGAGCCATTTTAGAGAATCGTCAACTATTACTACGATAGTCATGTTTTTTTCTGCGTTTTTGGCAATCCTAGTATGAAATCTAGGCTCACGTCTTGCCACGGGCAACTGGGCACCGGGAGAGTGTAAGGCCTGACAATCTGCTTTTGTTGCTTGGCTGGTTGACACGTGCGACACTGACCAACAATTCCTCAGGGACGTACGGAAGAGTGTAAGGCCTGACAATCTTAGCAACATTTTTCTTCAAACTCGACCAATATAATCGGTGTTCAACAACTACAATTGTCTTGTTCTAGCTGAAATGTCCAGCCAGACCTCCAGCATGTATTTTCAAGAGAGAATTTCTCAGGCACGTACGGGAAACGCATAGCCTATGGAACCTGAATAGATAGCCGTCTTGTAACAAAAAGCCGTCCATCTCTCGAACAGAGTCATACCCTAATGTGACATAAATTTTTTCAAAGTCGGGACATGATTCATACTCCTCTCTCAATCTCTCGAACCCAGTCACTTCTGCGCTCGTAGCTACCAAAATCATTACACGTCGGTTGAGCACATCAACGACCTTGTTCTCAGCTCCCGCCTTATGTTTAAGAACAAGTGTGTAATCCTAGAGGAACTCCACCTATTTGCTGCGTCTCACATTTAGCCTCTTCTAGGAGTTGAGATACTTAAACACTTCATGATCCGAGTACAACACGAATTCCTGCGGTAATAGATAATACCTCCAAAGCTTGTACAACCACATAAAACTCCTGTATGTGGATTGAAGTATCTCAACATTGGGGGACCGCATAAAACCATATACAACCGCAAAAACCTCCAATGGCGCGACTATCCACACACATACGCCATGTGTCATCCTTCTTCGACGTCAAAAGTGCGAGAATTGCTCACGGGCTCAAGTTTTCTTTGATGAACTCCTTATCAAGTAACTCTTCTACCTGCCGTTGTAACTCTGCATGCTCAGCAGGGTCTATTCTGTAGTGGGGCAGATTTGGTAGGGTTGCTCCTGGGACTAAATCAATGATATGTTGAATGTTTCGCATTGGGGGCAACTCACCTGGCAGATCTTTCGGAAGAACTTTGAAAAACTCTTCTAGTATCCGTTTAATGTGTTATGAGATCTTCGTCTTGGTCCCTGGCTTAGCTTCTCTAACCCTAAGTGCATAGCACGTCAAACCTTCATTCAAGCTCCTTTCAATTTAATTGTGACTAATCAAGTTCATTACCATCTTACCTTTGCCCTTATCAATCTTCTTTTCAGGAGCTAAGGCAATCATTTTTTCTTTCTCCGTATCAACCTTTTTTCCTGGGGTTGGTGGTTTGGATTGATTCAGCATTAGCTTCACTTTCTTACCGTTATGGACAAACGAGCATTGGTTAGTACGTTCATAGATGGTCACATTTAAGTCGAACAACCATGGTTGTCCCTATATGACCAACATCCACAGAGAGTATGTCACATAACATGTTATCTGTATACGTGACAAACTGGATGGAGATTTGACACCTCTTGCACATCTATGGATGTAGCGTCGATCCATGTTACCTTGTAGGAATTCAAATGCTTTACTGGCTTCATCCCTAGGGTACTGATTACCTTCGACGCAATAGCGTTGATGCAACTGCCACTATCCACTATCACCCTACAGCTCTCGTTCTCAAATTTTGTGCAGGTTTGAAATATGGCAGTTCTTCTTCAATCGTTGACTTGCTCAGGTTATACTAAGGTGCACCTAACTACTCTAAATCGGGTTCTGTCTACACACAGAGATAGGTTCATCACTTTCAAATTTAGTCAAGTGATCACAAATTCAAACTAATTTAGTTGCACAATTAATATCAAGTCAGGTTACTACTCAAGATTAGAATCGCACAACTCACTATTTAATGATCAACAATCAATAGGTTCTACCTTGTGACAAATTGAAAGAGCTAACTAGCCCAAATTAAATGGCAGAAATAACCGAACAGAATTTTCAAAAATTACTTGGGAGGCAACCAAAGCTCAAATTGTCGTAGGCGCGTAGTACTGGTCGTCACGAATCCACTGCCTCGAAACGACTCGACTTAGACTTGAAACGAGCTCTGAACGGCCTTCAGAAGGACTGAGTTGCTTTTGGGCTGAGTCAAAACACACTGGTCTGAGTCAACTGAATCGACACACTGGTTAACTCAGTAATGATGTCAACACTGACGTCAGCGGCACAGATATTGCAATGGGTCGCGGGTGAATAGGTTGGGTTTGGGTGCTGTGGGTGTCACCCCTTAAAGCCCACCCGAAGTCCACCTACTTAAAAGGGTTGGGTTTGTGGAATTAAACCGAATTAAACCCGATCTCACCTACCCAGCTGCTTTCCTCTCTCCCCTGCTCAAAACTAGGTTGCCGACTCCCTTCAAATGGCGACGGAGCACAAGCGGAGACGACGCGAGACGGCGGAGCACAGGCGAGGACATTAACAGGATCTCATCAAAGATGAGGTCAGAGCTCGTCGGCAATGGTGTCAGCGAGGTCTGGTTGATGAAGATGATAGCGTATTGGCGAGAGAGGGCGATGATGTAGCTGTTGGTGTTGAGCATAGAGGGGGCAACAGGTGAGGAGAGCGGAGGTGGCGTCGGTTGTGGGTGAGGACGACTAATCTCTGATGAGGGCGCTGGAAACCAGAGCAGGTAAGGGGATTCCCCCTAGAGATCTGATGAATTGTACCGACGAGATCTGAAGGAGGTCGAGGGCGACAGTGAAGGTTGGAGGCGACGACGACAGTGGATGATGTTGGAGGCGACAACGAAGGTGGATGATATTGATCTTGCCAGCGATGGTGGATGATGTTGGAGGCCACAGTGATGTGATCGTGGTGCTGTCTTGACGGTGGATTTGAGGCAGAGATTTGAGGAAAGGAGATCTTGGTGGCCTTGGTGAAGGAGGGTCGTCGTGGTGGAGATGACGGGAAAGTGGCGACGGCGCGAGGTGGCGAGGGAGAGATTTGTGGGTGCCTGTTGATGTTTGGGGAGGAAGAAGACGGAACAATGGGGATTTGGAATTTTGGGGAATTTTCTTTTTTAAAAAGAGATTTGGGTGTTGATCTGAATTTTTTTTTAGGACTGGACCTAGGAATTTGGATCTAGGGTTTGAAGGAGATTGAAATCAAGGCTCTGATACCAAATTGATGTAAAACAACTGGATCACAATCACCTTAAATATGAACTAGGGTTTAAAATTTGAGATTTAAGGAACAGGATAGAATTTTGGGTTTTCACTCCTTGCACGCGCTTCGCACTCAAAACTCAAAAGCAAGAAAACTCAAGAATTTAACTGAAATATTTGAGGAAATTTTAATCATTCAGCAATTAAAGAAAAGTCTAAGGGGTATTTTTATAGGCTTTATAAGAAAGTACTACTATGAAATAACTGATGTGATACTAAACGACCACATAAAAGAAACACCAACTACAACAAATAATTAACATAAAATAAGTCAAAAATGAAACTAGACTAAAACTAAAGAACTGCATTACGCAGCTTCTTGAAATAAGCTCAATCGAATCGTCCCCTAAACGACGCGATGTCCTCATCATATACCCCCAAATCTTACCTACTTAGAAATTTACCCCTCGTGTTTGTTAGTGTTTTAAGAATCAAAAGAAAAGATTCTGTAACTTGATGTTTAGATACCTGGCAATTAATAAAATGACTAATCCACCCTCCCTACTCTAATTCACACCCTGATTCTAACTTCACTATTTTTCAAAAACAATTTGGAGTGAGATTTGAGGAAAACTTTGGACTTTTGGTCACAAGCACTCTTTGAGGGAGAGGGCATTCAGATATGTGTGAGAAAGAGGACTTTGGGTTTAAAGGGGATTGAGAGAGAGAGAGAGAGAGAGAGAGAGAGAGAGAGAGAGAGAGAGAGAGAGAGAGAGAGAAGAATTTAAGTTTTATAGGATTTGGGTTAAGTGAGGATGAAGGATATAAGAACAAGAAAGAAGAGGGGTGAAGAAGAAATGTAGAATGGCATAATCGGTAACCATCCTTACTCTATCCAAAATCTAACTAGAAGGGTGATCTTTAAGACCCAAAAGGAGGGTAAATTCCCAATGTCAATGCTTTCATTAGTAAATTTCTAAATAGGTAATATTTGGGGGTATATATATCTTAAAAACCAAATAAAGTGATGTTCGGTCATTATTGAATGTGTGGTGGAAAATAGTTAACTCTACCTTTTAACATTTAGTGGAGAGTTTGTAGTCTAATCCTATCACTTGATGATTAATTCTTAGACTAATTAAGGTGTGTAAATCAAGATGAATAGAGTAGATCATCTATGTAATAACATAACGTTTATCCACATGGCATCCACTATAGATCGTGTTTTCCTACATTCACATATATAAAAATGAGAGATGGTTGCCTACTTCAGGAAGTGTGGTAAAAAAATTGTTAAATACCTTTTAATGTTAGAGTTTGCATCCTAACCCTCCATAAGATCTTTCATTCTTAGAATAATTAAGGTCTGTAAATAAAGATGAATGAAGTGGATCATCCACAAGATAGCCTGCTAATTGCTCAACATGGTAGCCACTATTGATCTTTGTTTCCTCATATACACAAAGAGAAATGTACTTGGTACTTTTGAAAAGATTTGGAGTAGAATCCTCCTAACACAAATTTAATGACAAGCTCCAAATGGAAGATCCACTTCATCAAATATAATCTACGTCATTAAGTGCCATAATCAAAAATCAAGTGGTTTTACTTGTTTTTGCCCATGTATCAACTGCACAAATAACTAGCTAAAAGTAGCATATTGCTTAGATTTATGACTTTACACATAAATTCCCAACCCAAACATTTGATCATGCTCTAGACAAGCAAAACCCCATAAACACCAGTTGTTATCAAGTCTAAAGCAATGTTTTAAAAGCGGAAGTGCAATGCATAGTGTTTGCTCCCTATGTGTAGCGTAGCGTGAGCTATGATGTTTTCTATTTTTTAATTTCTAAATTATATGTGTATCAACTATCAAATTACTGTTACTGTTTACAGTTCACTGTGCAGTGAACATTGTTCTCACTAACTCAGTTATAATTAAAACTGAGAATGAGAGGCAAAGTCAGAGAGAGAGAGAGAGAGAGAGAGAGAGAGAGATCGGAGCTCACTAACCTCGCTGGAGTGCTCGCTGACAACGTCGACCTCACCGGAGTCCCCTCCGCGCGATCTGACCTCGCCGAAGCCCTAGCAAATCTCGACGACCTCGCCAGACTCCCCTCAACCCGACCTGACCTCGCCAAAGCCCTAGCAAGCCTCGATGACCTCGCTGGAAGCCGCAACAATAGCTGCCCTCGCAGGATCCCGATTTGACCTCGCTGAAGCCCTAACAAGCCTCGACAACCTCGCCAGACTCCCCTCAGCCCAACCTAACCTTGCCGAAGCCCCAACAAGCCTCGACGACCTTACTGGAAGCCCCAGCAACAATAGCTGACCTCGCTGAAGGCCCCACGACCTCGTAGCAGCCTCATCGAAGCTACACGAGGCAAGATCGGCAGTTGCGATTGTGCCCTAGGTGAGGTAAGTGTCTTTTTGGTCTTTTTTCTTTTGACTTCTCTCTTTCTCTCCCCCTCCCTCTCGATACTAATACACAACAATTTTTTCCTTATTAAAAAAAACTCAAATACTCGTAGTGTACGCCTACCCTTTGTTGCGATTATGGCTCACAGTCGCGGTCTCGGCCGCCGACTCGGCGGGCACTGAGACGGATCGGTCTCGGCGACTCGGATCGATATCGGGCGATACGCGCAAAACGCTACAGAGAAAGCTCAAAAATTCTGAAAAATCACGACAAATCTTAAAAAAATGTAGACATCCACATTCATGTATCACATGTCTAAAATATATCACCTAGCATACTAAACATAAAGCGAAAGTATAAATACACGCGTCGTAGGAAGAAGCATATCAAAAACATGCACAATATAGTAATTACACAAACTACATTCATAAATACATGCTAATGTAGTTATTTCCACATTGAATTGCAATGAGGCACAAAATCATCATATGCCGAGTCGACCGAGTCAACTCCGATCTCGGCCGAGTCGGTCTCCTCTGAGTTGAGTCGACCGACTCGTGACTCGGACTCGTCTCGGAGCGGGCCGAGACGGATACAACTCGGCCGACTCGTCTCCGACTCGGCCGAGTCTTTGAACCATGGTTGCGATAATGCGCATCTCAGCGTGCGCTTCGCCTACAAAAGCGTATACTGCGAATATATTGTGGTTTCTGGAAGCGCCATGAAGCAAAAGGCTAAAGCTTCACTTCAAAACGCGCATCATAGCGCGTTTTTTAAACACTAGTCTAAAGCATTCTAAATTGTCAAACTAAGCAACTCATTATTTAGGTTGTCCTTTTTGTGACCACTTGTAGGGATAATGCACACATGGTTTCTGGCTTTATGACTACAATATAGATCAACATACAATGAATTTTCAACTTAATTTTCCTATCATCAAATTTGAATGAGAAGGAATTGCTTCCAAAACTTCTCAAAGGAGAAGAAGTTTATATTACACACATTAAATTTGAATGAGAAGGGTCCCCTTCCAAAACTTCTTCAAAAGAGTTGGAAATTATGTTACACACACGCTCTCCTTGCACTATAGCTCAAAAACACACATCTAAAATCTATGAAGATGCTCCTAGCTACTCTACATGTTCTTAAGGGTTTATGGACGAAAAATCATTGGGTTTGAACATGAATTGCTCATCCACACATGGTTTAAATTATCTATCACGTGACTTAAATTGAAAGGTTTCTTAAAAGCAAAACAAGTTTGGACCACTTAATGGATGAATAGATGATGTTCAAACCCAATCATTTTCACCCACAAAATCCTTGAGACCATGTGAACATGATAAGTATGATGGATGATCCCATGTGTTGTGTTTGAGCTACAATTATGATGGATGATCCCATGTGCTGTGTTTGAGCTACAATGATGGAAAATTTCATGCTTTGTCTGCTCATACCCAATTTTCTCATATGTGTGTGTGTGTGTAAATATGTATGTGTATATATTTGAAAGATAAATAGATACACTTCACTAATTACCCAAGCCAACCCCATTCGACACCTTCGTTAATCGACAATAGAACCTTCCTCTTAGAGCGAAAAGTGTTACTAGCCCACTGAAGCGGCACGTTTTACGACTCAAGCTCACGACGTATAAAGGCCATTAGGCTAGACTACTGGGTCGTGGAGACTCATTCGCGGCTTACAGAGGTTAGACACATGGAGGTTACAAACAGCTTATACAATCAAGCCTCACTATGAATCGTGGGCACAACAAGAGTTCCTTCTCCCATCATGCAATATTCCTTCCCCCATTATGGTGGGGGTTACTTTGTAATCTTGTCTATGGGTCTTTTTCCAAAAAAATAGAAATAATAAACAAAGAAAGAAAAAGTAATGAGAGGTATCTCATGAGTGTTATAAGTAATGTAGCATGTAAATAGAGTCGCCAATTGAGCATAGTTAATGTCACCCGGTACCTTCCATATTCTGGACGATTCAAAACATTAGGGTATTTAATCCAATTTTCATTAGGATTTTCTCTTTATTTATTATTATTATTCTTTTTTTAACACAAAGTCAAGATTCTCTCACATTCTATTTGTTTTAGTAATTAAATTATATTAAATTACAATGCATTTAAATAAGACAAATTATCTTTTACATTCTTTTAGAGTTTGATCAACTAAACTTTTATTTGGCAAAATTAGTGTTTAATTAATTGTGTCGTTCTTTGGCTTGCATCAATTTGTTTTTGATTTTTCGGCCAACATCAATAATAATGTCACATGCTAACTTTTGGTATCCCGGATGATTCAAGAATTTAAAATTTTTTTATCCAAGTTTAGTTGGACTTTATCTTTCTCTATTTTATTTATTACTTTTTTTAAAAGATTTGGAAATCGAGTTTCTTTAGGATTCTATTTGTTTTAGGTTTTGGTTAGAATTTATAGTAGGATTAAGGTTGTATTTCTAATATCTTTATTAGAGCACCTATAAACAAGGCAGATTGACTCATATTTTACTTTCAAACTTTGATTAATTAAATTTTCTTTTGGCATGGCATTCACCAATTGCTCAAGCAAGACACCTGTTTCTCTTGTGAAAGGTTGTGCATGGAAATCTTCTAACCATGAGCGAGGGTATTTTCGAATTAATTTGCAGGACCGCACTAAGAAGGCATATTACGCAACGGCTCGAGTTCACGGCGTATCAATTTCACTAGGCTAAACTAGTGGTTCATAGATACTCAGATTTCAGCGAATGGAGGATAGACATACGATGGCTAATAACAATTCATAGAGGCAAGCCTTATCGTGATTCATTTGCTCGACATTTGCTTGACAGGAATTGAAAACAATCACCAAAGCCATATATAAAACGAATGATCGACTAGATGACTTAGTCGACTAACAAACCATCAAACCGGTCCGCTCTGTTTCATGTTGAAATTGGGCCAATAGTTCACTCATATAAATGACCAAAGTATCTATTAAGCCTGATCAACCCAATAAAAATTTCCTCATGTTTTCTCCCATATGAATTCCCTTTTAGCTTTTGTCCCATTTCTCTAAAAATCGATCTACTTTCCCTCGTTCTAATCGTCCAGCCTCTTGAACAAACTTGTTCAATCAATGTGAGTGAGATAACAAACTAATATTATTGAAAAAAAAAAATAAGAACATATGACAATTTGACACCAGATGAAGCCGTGGAAAAAGCTGTTGTGATAAGTAAAAACCATAAAAAATTGACAATCGCTTATGCAGGTTTCCACAGAAAGACCCCTTGGCTCTAACAAACAGATCACAATGACAAGTCTATAGCCAGAAAGAACCCTTGGTTGTGCCACTGCAGAACCCTATATTTTGGCATCATGGTGAGAAGAGTAAAAGAGAAAAGTAAAGGAGATGACACTTTTTTTAAGGAAAAAAAGGCAAAGAGAAGTTAACATTAATCCTAATGGTTTCTGGTCTAAAGTCCACTCAAGAAATTTGAGGATGATATTCACTATGAGAAATTTAGAATTGGAAGGGAAATTAAGCAAACTACGACAGTACACCGTTCACTGCCTGTCCCAAACCAGGATAAAGGAGAAGGGTTGTGGTAAGCCTATGACAGCCAACGTAAAATATTGTCACATACTATGAACATGAACCAAAAAATAAATTTCGTTAGGGGCGTCCCTACTGAGCGACGCGCTACATCAGAGCCTGGATATAGTGAAAAGTAGGCAAGGGTTGTCATGTCGTCGTCCAGAAACGACACGCCACATCGGCGCCCGGATGTGTGTCAAATGAGTAAGGATTCCCACACTTTTATGAGCGGGTGAGAGTAAAAAAAAGTAGCTAATGAATATAGGATTAGGTTAGCATCATGAAACATAGGTTCTCTTACAGGTAAATTAACGGAGTTAGTTGATGCTATGATTAGACGGAATGTTAGTATTTTGTGTGTGCAAGAAACTAAGTGGGGTAGGTGAAAAAGCTAGAATTATAGAGCCTTGGGGTTATAAACTTTGGTATACTGGTAGCGATAGAAATCGTAATAGGGTGAGTGTGATCATAGATAAATAATTGCTTGAGGATGTAGTGGAGGTTAGGAGAAAGGGTGATAAGATTTTACTATTTAAACTTACTTTAGGTAGAGAGATTTTTAATGTTATTAGTGTTTATGCACCACAAGTAGGACTTGATGAGTCAAGCGTCGAATTGAGAGGATTTAGATGAGATTGTGCAAGGCATACCCATTAGAGAAAAGCTTTTCATAGGCGGTGACCTTAATGGGCATATAGGAATTAGTCGTTATGGGTTTGATAGTCTACATGGAGGATTTGATTTTGGGAAAAAAATGAACAAGGTAACTCAATTCTCGATTTTGCTTTGTCATATGATTTGATCTTAGCGAATACTTGGTTTAGGAAGAGAGTCTCACTTGATCACTTTTAGAAGTGGATCAAGTGCGAGCCAAATAGATTTCTTTTTAACTAGAAAAGTAGATAGAGGTTGTTGTATGGATTGTAAGGTAGTACCAGGTGAGAGTGTAGTAACCCAACATAGACTCTTAATTTTAGATGTCCGGATTAGAAGGAGATTTAGAAAGATTAAACGTAAGTTAGATCCTAAGATTAAGTTGTGGCAGCTAAAAGAAGGTAACCAAGGAGTTTTTGTAGATCGAGCAGTACATGAAGCAGATTGGAAAGCCCAAGATGATCCCGGTATAATATGGAACAAAATTGCTAGCTGCATTAAAAGAGTAGCTAAAGATGTACTTGGTGAGTCAAGGGGTGGTGCTCCACCACGTAAGGACACATCATGGTGGAATGAAGAGGTAAAAGCTGCAATTAAGATCAAACGAGACTCTTATAGAGATTTGAAGAAAAAATGTGATGGAGTGAGTTCTGAGAGATATAAACTAGCTAAGAAAGTTGTTCAGTATGCAAGAGCTAAAGTGCACAAAGAAGTGTATGAGAAGTTGGACACCAAAGAGGTTGAAAAAGATATATATAGAATTGCTCGAATAAGGGAGAGAAAGACTAGAGATCTATGTACTGTGAGGTGTGTCAAAAATGAGGATCAGAAGGTTTTAGTTCGAGATGAAGAAATAAAGAAAGATGTAGACAGTATTCTGACAAATTGTTCAATGGTAGCTCTACTCAAGACTTGGATGACCTTATCATTCAGTATCAGGATATGAACCATAGTTATATGCACAGAATTAGCGAATCTAAAATTAAAGAGGCCTTGAAGAGGATGAAGTCAAGGAAAGCTATTGGCCTGGATGGAATTCCTATTAAGGTATGGAAATGCTTAGGAGAGGTGGGCGTGAGATGGCTGACAAAGCTCTTTTACAAGATCTGGCTAGCTAAAAGATGTCTAATGAGTGGAGGAAGAGTACCTTAGTACCTCTCTATAAGAAGGGTGATATCCAGAGTTGTTCAAACTATCGTGGAATAAAACTCATGTTTCACACCATGAAACTTTGGGAAAGGGTGAATGAATACAGGTTAAGGCAGAATGTTACAATATCAGAGAACCAGTTTGGGTTCATGCCGGGACAATCGACGACAGAGGCTATTCATTCGCTTCAACTTATAAGCGATTTCAAGAGAGGAAGAGAAATTTGCATATGGTCTCTATTGATTTAGAAAAAACTTATGATAAGGTGACAAGAGAGGTATTATGGTGGACATTGATGAAAAAGAGAGTCCCCATCAAATATATTGACAAAATCAAGAATATGTATGATGGAATAGTGACAAATGTCAGAACTTGTGGAGACATAACAAGTGATTTTTCTATCACAATTGGATTGCATCAAGGATCTGCATTAAGTCCATTCTTATTTGCCATAGTGATGGATGAACTTACTAAAGCTATTCAGGATGAGATACCGTGGTGTATGATATTTGCTGATGATATGGTCCTAGTCGATGAGACGAGACCTAGGGTAAATGCCAAATTGGAGTTATAGAGGCAAACTCTAAAATTTCGAGGTTTTACATTAAGTAGGGCCAAAACAGAGTATATGGAGTGTAAATTCAGTAAACAAGGAATCCAAGATTATAGTATTGTGAGACAAGATGGACAAGAAATACCGATGAGCAGTCATTTTAAGTACAAAAGTTCTATTATCCAAAAGGATAGGGAGATCGATAGTGATGTCAACCATAGGATCCAAGCTGGCTAGTTGAAATGGAGGAACGCAACAGGAATTTTATGTGATCGTAACATTTTGTTATGGCTGAAGGGAAAGTTTTATCGGACTGCTATTAGGCCAGCTTTGTTATATGGCACAGAATGTTGAGCTATAAAGAGACATCATGCTCAAAAGATAAGTGTAGCAAAGATGCGCATGCTTCGTTGGATGCGTGGTAACACGCGGAGAGATAAGGTGAGAAATGAGTATATTCATACTAAGATAGGTGTAGCCTCTATAGAAGAGAAGACGAGAAAAAATCACCTATGATGGTTTGGTCATGTGCAACGTAGACCTACAGATGCGCCAGTCCGGCGAGTAGAGCGTATCAATTTAGGGCAAGTTAAAAGAGCGCAGGAGAGACCGAGGAAAACATGAATGGAGGTAATACAACAAGATATAGAGGCTAAAGGTCTTAGTGAAGGCATATTGCTCGATAGGAATGAGTGGAGAAAGCTGATCCATGTGCCCGATCCGGCGTAATTCTCTTTTGGTTCATGTAGCCTACCCCAAATACTTGGGACAAATGGCTTAGTTGTTGTTGTTATTGGAAGGGAAATTAAGCAAATAAACATGATGACTATTGTAAGGTTCCATGTTTTGAATCTCAAGGGTGGAAAATAATCTTTTACATACCCCCTTTGACTAAATTGTCCTATGCCGACATGACATGGAACAAAAATAATAATAATATTTCACCTCAAGTTAGCAGTACACACATTTCTTTTAATCCTACAACCCTTCGTGGGTTTTCAAAAATCTCCAAAGCAGGATTTTATAAACAAGATCTTGAGACGTTTTCATATAAAATAATTGGTAAATTTGCAGATGATGCTACTAAGTTTTATATTTGGATCCAAAAGATTGAAGAAATAATAAGAATCATTACTAGGATTGTTTGTAGCAATGTTTTTCTAAAAACAAATGGTAAAGAGCAAGCCAAGAACCTGTAGTTGCTCTTGGCTTACTTGCTCTTAAATGAAATTAAAGTCAATTTGCTTCAATTCATCATACTTCGAGAAATCTACAATGACAAACAAAAATTTGTGTATGGAATTTCTATTTTTAAGATACTTGTGGAATGTGAGGTTGGTGTTCATAATTGTTTTGATACATAAAAAAATGGTGCCTTTGAAAGCAAGACCCTAACACAGATGGTGCTAAAAACAAAAAAAAATACTAACACTACCATTCTAAGCGAAGAACAGAAAAATGAGAAAGGAGTGGTGGGGCAGATGCTAGCCTGAGGCTACTACAAATGATCCAGTTCCTTTGGCACAAGATGACATAGTGTTTCGTTGAGAGACGAAAAGACTTCATTAAAGAAACAACTTGAAGAGAAGCATGAGATTTATACAAAGTGGCATGAAATGATGGAGAAGCAAGTTGATGAGATCAAGAACTAGTTAAGATCAAAAGAAATTTGAATAAATGCAATAATTTCTTCCAAGATAGAATGAAGACGCTCTTAGAGACTTTCAATGCAACAAGAGTGAAGAAGATGCAGAGGAGAGCAACATCAACTATTCACATCGGCTAGATCAATTGTACACTTAAATCCTACAAAGTGACACCCACATCAACTTTACATGTACTAGCAAAACAAACTACAAACAAAGAAAAATTAATGCTCATAAAATTTCACAATCAGCACTATGACATGCATAAATGATGAAAGTGACGATCCTCCATATATTCCACACCTCTTCTCATTCCTGGTGATACTGGATCGATTGTACCAGTCTCAAAGAAATGAAAACAAAGCATAATCGTTCTTCAAATGGCTTCAACACATAATGTTCATGTGACATGTAAACATTCTTCACAAGTTGCGTGAAACACAGCTACAGTCACGATGATATTAGTATGTGCCATGAGGTATATTCTCATACATCTCTTATGATCCTTTCCCAAAACACATCTGCTATCAGTTTGTTCAGCAAGCAACTATCGACTAATTACTCAAGCAACTAACAATTCTAAATTGCTTTGGCATGGCTACCGATGAGGATTTTTTCATGCTAATTATTGAGCCTTTTTATCATCTATGTTGAAGTGTTCCCTTATGTGAGTACCACATACTTCATGGGCACATTTCGTGCAAAAAATAGAATATGACACCATTAGTATATTTGATTCCCTCAACTTGTTTGACTACCTGGTAGATAGTGTTGCTTATGTTTGTAATGTCTAATTAATTACGTTCTAGGTAAATCTTGGATTTTTTTTTTTTTGGAAAAAAAAAATGATCAGTTAAGTTAGAGGAAGGCTCAAAAGAGATGTATGGGAATGTACCTCATTCGCAATTATCGCCATAACTGCATATATGTTTTTGATGACTCGTGAAGAATGTTTATGATGTGGCATGGACCATCATGTGTTGGAACCATTCAAAGACTAACTTTCTACTCTGTTATGGTCCATTTCTTTAATGCTGGCACAGTTCCAACATTATGAGGATCAAGAAGATGTATGATTGTCACTTTAATCATTGATGCAAAGTGTTGATTGTAAGATTTTATAACTACTAATTTATTTTTGGTTGTATTGTGTTTTGTTAGTGTATGTAAAGGTGATGTGGTGACACTTCGTACGATTAGCTATACAATCAATCTAATTGCATGATCTCTCTTTTGCTCATTGAAATTGAGCAGGCCTAAATCCAAAACTAGTTGTCAATCTGTCCAAATCCAGATCTAGCAAATAACAAAATGAGACAAATGCACAAGCTTGAAACATGAAACAAAGTAATAAATCAAAACTAAGTCCTATAAATCACAAGTGGCATAAATAATACAGCAGCAGACCAACATAAGTCAAGCAGCAATAGGGGCTCCAATGTATTTCAACAAAATAGAAGTTGCATAGTACACCAATAATCTAGTTAAGTGGCTATGAACCACAAAAATAAACAAAGAAGAAAATAAGAATCTAGCATCCTGAGTTGATGAGGTAAAGTTGGGTTCTCCATGATTTCATCCACTGACCTCTCCTCGTCCATTAGCTCCTTCAATGTGAATAGCGAATGCTTGCTCTCATCTGCATCTTTTTCATCATTCACTTTTTAGTTGCATTGAAGATCTCCAAGAGCTCCTTCTATCCATTTTGGAAGAAATTATTACATTCAATCAAAATTCCCTTCATCTTAACTAGTTCCCTCTTGATATCACCGACTTGCTTCTCCATGTCTTCAATCCTGTTCATATAAGTCGCATGCTTCTTGCCAAGCTATTTTTTCAACACCAACCTTCAGTTCTCCAAGTCTCTTCTCTATCTCTCTCCAAAACATGTATCATCTTGTGTCAAAGAGAACTCGATCTTGAGTAGCCTTAAATCCATCCTATATCCCAACTCCTTTCTTTCATTCTTCTTTTCTTCTTCGCTTGGGATGATGTGTCAGTACTCTTTCTGAGCCCCATCTGCGTTAAAATCATGCCTTCAAAGACATCCTCCTTTTGTGCATTAAAACAAACTCACATTTCATGAATATTTTTTGATTGCTACTGAGAATTCAAAAAAAAAAAAAAATCCTTGCCTCTGGGCACAATTATCTAACTATCATTTCTCTAAACTTTTGGATCCAAATATAGCACCTTAGTAGCATCATCTGCAAATTTATAAAACTTTTTTATATGAAAGTCTCAAGATCCCACTTATAAACATTAAATTCTGCACTAGGGTTTTCCAAAAACTCACCGAGGATTGTAGCATTTTAAATTAATGTGCTTACCGTAACATGAGTGGAAATATTATTATTTTTTATTTCATTTCATTTCATGTTGGCATAAAACAATTAGGGGCATGTAGGTGACTTATGTCCACACTTAAGATTCAAACACGTGATAACCTCATGATAGTTGTGAAGTTCATATAGCTTAATTTTCCTTCCAACCTTAAATTTTTTATGTTGAATATCATCCTTAAATTTCTTAAACGCACATCCAGAACAAAAATATCAAGATTATACTTTCTCTTTGCCTTTCTTAAATGCACATCCAGAACAAAAACATCAAGAGTTGGCAGCGGTGAAACCAATAAGTTTTTCTGGCTAGACCTATAACTATGATTTGTTTTGCCAGAACTAAAGGGTCTTTCTATAGAAACCTTTATGAACAATCATCGATTTTATACTTTTTCTCCTTACCAGAACAATTATTTCCCCACCTTCATATATCTGGAGCCAGATCATCATGTTTCCTTATTTCTTTGATAATATAGTTGGCTATCTTTGTAGCATCGCTTGTATAAGATTGTGAAGACGATTGGACAAGTAGAATGAGGAAAAACGACTCCATTTTTAGGGAAACAAGGCAAAGACTAGAAGGGGAAGTGTTCTTATGAGAGAAAACATGGGGAAGATTTTATTCGGTTGGTCGGGCTTAATAAATAGATGAGTTAATTAGTTGATTAATTTATTGGCCGAGTTTCAAAATGAAATAGAGCAGACCATTTTGACAACTTGTCCTTGACTAAGTTGGTTGATCAATCATCTGTTATAAATATACAACTAATAATTTTTTTAAGGAACTTCTGCTGATCACAATAAGTTCGCCTCCATGAATTGCAAGTCTAGCCAAAGGGAAGTGTCAAAATCGACAATATCAGAAATGATGTGCACCATTCATTAGTCTAAGAATAAGAACACATCAACAGGTATCAAATGTTTTACCCAGAATAAATTGGTTAAAAATTTTTTTAATCAAAATATCCTTTGATGCATGGATAAAAAGTTCTGAAACCCTTTGATTGATCATCCGAGACTAATTTGGAATTTTTATATTAAGATGAATGGCGTGCATTGTCCATGTGATGACCCGTCACCCACCACAAACTTCTCACAAATTTATTTTGAGAAATTTTCTTATATATGAAAACTTTTGTGTGCCGTATACACTACCATTAGAAGCACTAATTGTACGCTAATTAGATTTGGTTTATAGCTTTCCACACCTGAAGAGTTTCAAATTAAAAGAAGACTTTAAAAATGATTACATGCTATGAATAACACATTCTTATTTTAGGAAAGCCTAGTAAGATAGGAATTTTATGCATTCCAAAACCTATGCTCTCATCCATTATCCTTTCTTGTATGATTCTAACCTGTCACAACACATGCTAAATCAATCCAGACTCCTACTCTCATAGAGTCATAATATACAATCAACCATCCCATCCATTATCCTTTTTTGTATGAATCTTACATATCACAAGACATGTCAAATCAACCCAAACTCTTAAGCTCATAGCTTAATCCATTCAAATTCCTCATAATTTATCATAAAACTCTTTTCATTAGAGACAAGCTAATAGGTTAGTTAAATCTCATTTTTCTCTCCATTTTATACCATGTAATATTTTCATTTAAAATGAGGTATCTGGATGAAGCATTACTAATGTACTAGGCATGAGCTTTTTCACATTACATGTTTTCAAATATCTACTTCATAATTTTATTCTTAAATATGATCTATTTGGTATAAAATATTTCATAAATATGTTGCACAAGATTTCAATTACATTCGTGAATGAACAAAAATAGTAGAAATTAGACCTCTCCGTATGCATTATGGTGTGAATACTGATTAATTGACGTTCTAATAAAATATGAGTTTTTTTTTGTCAAGCATAGTCAAATAATTTGTTAGTTAAAATATTGTTTTGTCAGTTGACAGAATGGTTATTTTGTCTCTATTACCATTCTAGATAATATGGTCATTTATCTTGTAATACCCATATATTGTAATATCATATGCACTCTTGTTTTGCCTAACCTTAATGTGCGACTGATTGATCATATGGTATAGTAAAAGTCAATTTAGCATGTGTTGACCAAATCGGCTAAGAGACCAAGGCAAAAAAATTGACCATATGAAAAGTGAAAGAAGTTAAAAAGATTATTTTCTCGGAGATTGGAGTTTTGTAAATAAATGGTGAAATTAGGATTTTTCAATTAGTTATTTGAACCAAAATCCTTGCCAATTGCAAGTTGAAACTTTTGGTGAACCTCAAAAACATGAAATTTGTACTAAAACTGGAGATTTGACTTTTTATTCTTAGGGAATTTGATTTTTTTGGATATTTTTAATGGATCCAAATGGGGGATATTCCCTTATTTACATGTAATATCTTAAGTAAATGGACATTTACTTAAATGATGTAACATGTAAATATACACTGGGGTCTGAAACATAAAAATTTCAACTCCTAAAGAGTTTATGTGCAAATTTCCAGCCCAAACCAAGTTACGTTTTGGATAAACACCCAAACTAACTATCTTCTTCGTTCTTTCTTCAAAACAAGCGAACAAAAAAAATAGAAAACGAGAGGAGAAAAGCAAGAGATGAGGTGAGAAGGAGAGCGAAGAGGAAACCAGACTTTGATTCTTCGAGTTTGCGCGTCCTTTAAGTTCCCCCTTCTATACTTAAACCCTAGGATGGTTGCAATGTTCGAAACCCACACCTAATGCTCCTTTTGAGAGTAAATAAGGCTCCAACTGAGGAATTCTCTATTAATTTCATCTATTTTGGGATTTTCATTAGGAATTTCATAGTTTATGCATGGGTTTGAATTTCATTTTACCCAATTATGAGTCCATGACTTGCTAAATAGTAGCTTTCTATTAATGAATTGACTAGAAAAATCAGAACTTAATTTTTTTTTCCAGCCCTGGTATTTTAGGATTTAATCTCCGTTAGTTTAACTACTCCTCTACATAAATGATACTCTAAGAGTTGTTCAAAGAACCATGATTAGCTCCCATACGAAATTGGTGGCATGGTGTAGGCATAAATATTATTTGTGAGTAGAGTTCATATTTTCCATGATATTCATGTTCATCACAAAAGTTTACAATTAACGGTTTTCATATCAAAGCATAAAGGAGTTCTCTTAGTTGTATAAGCATCCGAATAGATTGATTTATTATGGAAATGATTCCATCGTTTGTTTCATACATTATGCTATATAATTTATGATGATCAGACACTTGTACTATTAAAATGTTTACTTAGAATCTATATGCATTATCATTTGAAAGGATTGTTATGATTTCGGAATTGGGCAAATATGAACTTATCATGCTTCTTACATCTCCGACTCAAAGTGACACTTGACTTTAACAATATTAAGTAGTTTCAAAAGATGTGAGTTGTAATGAAATGCTTGAGGAAAAAATGATTTGTGTTATTCAAAGGTGCTTGATACAAAATGATACATGTATAAAACTCTAGTCGAATGTTTATTGGACCCATGCTGATATCCGGTGGGATTAAATGAATAATATGGACCCCTGACCAGGCGGGTTTTAGATATTGGACCCGTGAGATATAACTGACCACTCAGAGACATTCAGGTGGGATTTACTGGACTCCATTGGAGATGTTCATGGAGGTTTATTGGACTCATGGGATTAACCGAACCAACCTGCGTAATGTGTTAGGATATCGTACTAGTGTTGGGTAACACCCACAAGATCATTGATATATTGCGCAATTAATATATTGATAAATGAAAATATGAGTATTGTGCATGAATTAAGGCATAACAATTATAGATATTGATTTTGTATCAACCAATCCATTATATGTCATATCAACCTTTACTTGTATATTTTGGTATTGTCCGTATGATTGTACTTGTTATATCATCATTGCGTGAAAACTATTTAGTGATTAATGAATGTCTCAAAAGTTCCACATTCTCTCATTTTCCATTATTGAGCTTTTATACAGTTACTGGCTTCTTTTGATTGCTGTTGTGTTATGGAATTTATACGTCCTTTGCACATGAAATTGTATAATTTGTATATTATTAATTTGATAGCTTATTTATAACTTGATAACACTCTCGCTTATTTTACTTAGCCTCTATGGAAGGAGTAGGATCTTACTGAGTGGTGATTCATCCCAATCACCGTCAATGTTTTTTAGAATACGTTGGCGTGTGGACTGCGCACATCTGGAGGGTCACTTTATTTTGGGAGAAACAGTTGGATCTTGCTAGATGTGTTGTATATATATAAGTTGGTTGAGGGGGGGCGCTATGTAGGACTAATGTGTATTACTTGTTTAGTTCGGAACTAACTATGAATATATATTTAGACTAGGCTGATATGGTGTAAGGTTGAACAGAGTTGGATTTAGTATATATGTTATATAAAGACTATGAATTACTAGTAAGTGAGGATGTTACAATTGTTTTGGAGATATTACTGATAGATTTTGGATTATATGAGTTACTTGAAAATTTTGTAGATGGATTACTACTAGAGGATATGTGTGTTTTCTGAATCTACTCATACAGGTTTATCTATTGAATAATTTATTATTGAATTATTATTAAGAACATGTGAAATGAATTAAGAATGCTCTGTATACGATCTTGATCCAATTGAAGGAATATATGTTTTGGATTGTAAATGATCAGCCTACCAAACCACACCGGAGATTAAACCCACTTTATATCTTTGAACATGACATATCTACACTTTAAATTTAATACTAGATGAGCATTCTTTTTCCTGTTCTCTGTTTTCAATTGTATCTAAAGTTCTAGTTTAATCCTTTTTGTATTAAATTCTATTTTAATATCATTTAGCATTTTTAGGAAAAATATCCTTTTGATTTATCATGGCTATCACATTTTCTATAAATTCTTTACCAATCACTTTTTTAGAATGCATATTTCTCTCTCCCAAAAATATTATATTATACTTAAATATTTAGATAAATATCTAATTATCTTAACTTTTTGTCTCTTGAAAAGTCTGCTAATTTTTTTTAAAGAATAAAAAATTAATTTTATACAAAGAATAAAAAGATACAGATATATTTAGTATCAAATGTCATAAATCATAATTGTTAATAATTACTGGAACATAATTTTATAAATACGCAAGTGAGGTCTAGCTCACTTGTAAAAAAGGGTGAGAGTGGGTTGTGGAGAGTTATAAGTTCAAGTCCCACATACGACCTATGTTTCAAGAAAAGAAACTTTATAAATGTATTCATCTTTCAAATTTCTTTCTTTTTTATCTTTGATGTGTATCGCTCTTGCCCAATCTACCAGTATGTATGTGTGATAGGCGTTGCCCCTTCAAGAAGGATTTGGAAGAAAATCCTTCCAATGCAAATCCATGATAGGAAAATTAAATTGATGATCTACTCCATTCACCTTAATGTACATCATTTTCTGTGCCTTAAAACCAAAAATAAAGTGGTTACAAGTTTTTTTTTTCTCCTGCATATACATCAAGTAGACAGAAAATGGAAGGCCTAAATATTTTAATTTAACAATATAACATATTTGAAACCTAAAGCAAAATTGTTGTTTAAGAGGGTTTTGAAGTATTTCAATCATGATCAAATGTTCAGACCAATAATTTCTATGCTCCAACTATAACCTAAGCACCATGCTAATTTGCCATCTATTTTGTATTATTTGATGCATAGGCAAGAAGCTCAGCTTGACTTGGATTTTATACTTTAGGCAATCTACATGATGTATATGTCAAGGACAAAATAATAAATGAAGCTAGAACGATGACACCAGCATTAATGTCCATAAATTTGTGTGACAAATCAGATCTTTCCACAATAAAGCCGGGAGTTCCCAAATGTTTGGTAAGAGAGCAAGGCCAGCGATGATACGCAGATGCGAAAAAGGATAAATGCCACGGAAATAGCTGCGTGAAATATGATAGAAATAAAGTACACGACTTTAAGGTAGGAGAATTGAATGAATGACAAATTCTAGAATTATACTGTTTGAGAAAAATTCAGAAGATGGCATGAGCACATACAACAAATAATGACCAAGAACTCTGAATTTGTCTAGGAGGATGGGAAAACCTAAAAATAATATGGACTCAAGATGTTTCAACATTTATTATGAAAAACTCATCGCAACAGCAAAACCTTCAAAGAAATGACTAGCAAAGAAGGATCCATAAAATTTCCTCTACAATAGTCACAATAATATTTGAAGGCAATGAGCATGACAGCCTTGTGGGATATATTTGGTCTGAGGTTATTGGAAGAAATATGAAACTTTTAAATGCCTTCCAGACTCCTGATAGTTATCATATATTTGATTTGGGATAACTGGAAAAAATCTAAAAATTATTTGAGGTGATTTAATCTTTACAATAAATTTTTTTTTATAAGATATGCACTTAGTAATTCAGGTTGTCACTCTAGTAACATTAAAAAAAGAGAGACATCTTTCAGGAATATGTTTAACCATTCAGGTTGTTACTTTTGTAAAGTTCTTGTTACCATTATCTAAAGATTCGAACCCGAGATTTCAATCATCTATTCAAAGAGAAGCACAACTTTTATCTTGAAATTGGAGAAAACACATGACTTTTACAAATTTAATAGAAAGGAAATAGGCCCATGTCTATTTACCGCTTTCACCATCTGATGTATTTGCAAGTCTTGCAATAGCGTCAATAAGGGCTTGCTCCTGCTCCTGCAAATGATAAATAAAATTTAAATTAGAAAATTTACTAAAGAATTCATATATAATTTGGGATGTATCTTACTTTCAAGGCTTTCTTTGCCTTCTCCATCTCAAGAGGATCGGGATGACTTGCATTAAAGACCCTCTCGACCTGTTCAACATCATGAACCAAAGCATACTAAATTAAGTACAGTTTTCATTTCATCAGAAGCATTTTAATCCTCCCATTCATACCTCTTTTATTAAAGTATCAGTGTGAAGTATCTTAATGTCACCAGAGCTCTTCTTCCCTATTCCATTTTGTGATGGGGGGAAATCTTTCTTGGATTGGTTCTTCAGGGAACCTCTACCTCTGCCTGCACCTGGAATTGGTCTACCTTGGCCAGTGGGCTTCTTAGCCCCACGACCAGATCCACCCCGACCTAGTACTTTATGAGAGATGCCAGGATCCTCACCTTCCCACCGAATATCTTCAGGAGAAATCTGCAGCCAAAGTAATTCTTCAAATCAGATACAAAGATCCATGTGTTTAGTTACCAAATGAAGGTGTTCCCTTCTAGATTTTTTTTGCTCCAAGCAAGGGTACCAATATGTGTATATTGCAAATTCCCAAGAACAGAATATATTGAAAAATTGCTAAATAATGTAGGTGCAATGATAGAGAACCAATGCACTTGGGTTGGACAGTGGAGAAACTGTTGGGAGGACTCACCAAGCATTTGGGCCACATCAGTTGATGTCCAACCCGCTATTATTACTTTGGTATCTGACACAAGTTCAGAAATTGTCCAAAAGATTTCATCATATAAACCAAAATATAGCTAGTAATTGCTCCTTAATTTGATAGATTAGACCCTCCCCAGCTATAATGCTAGACTTGGCTCATTTTAAGTTGAAGAATCAAAATCTTATACTTTATAGCTTGATGGTTTATAAGTGTCTATGGACTGCTGTCATCATCATCGATGTTCAGGAATCATGACCTAAAAACTCAAAGTTCATGGTAGGGCTTGATTCACATTAGAATCAGGTCATACCTACCATTGCCTGGACGTATCTTGGTGTTTTGTGCATTTTCATGCTATTGGGTCTCCACTAAAAGACAGGGACAGAAGTCCATCGTGCTTGTCCACTTTTGAATTAGACCCCCTGTTGGGTTGTGGGCCTTATTGTAAATAGTAGCAGTGAGATTTGTTTTGCAAACAGTGTTAAAGCTATGGATGGAACTTGGGACATTAACAGGGAGGTTCCAGGTGGCTCTATTGAAAAAGTGAAAAATTCGGGATTTGGTACATGCCCAAGCTGGAGAAAGAGATACGTAGGCTAGGAATAGGAAAAGATCACTGAGACTTAGTCACAAAAAAGAGAAACATTGTGAGAATTAAGATGGACCTTATCGTGTTCTTACCATCTCTCACTACAGGCTTATCCCGACTTCTCACCATCTCCCAACAAAGGTTGCTCCTAAAGCATGTTGCGCTTTACCGTGCCTCTTGGACTCCCACCCAAATACCCATGCACTGCATTTCTTCATGCCAACCCATCCGCTTTAGGCCCACTAGAGACCATTTACAGTAGTATGCCTTTAACCTGACTTGGACTACTTAAATGAGCACTTCAGTACCAATAAGTACTGAAGTGCTCATTTAAGTAGTCCAAGTAAATAGTAGCAGTGAGATTTGTTTTGCAAACAGTGGTAAAGCTATGGATGGAACTGGGACATTAACAGGGAGGTTCCAGGTGGCTCTATTGAAAAAAGTGAAAAATTCGGGATTTGGTACATGCCCAAGCTGGAGAAAGAGATACGTAGGCTAGGAATAGGAAAAGATCACTGAGACTTAGTCACAAAAAAGAGAAACATTGTGAGAATTAAGATGGACCTTATCGTGTTCTTACCATCTCTCACTACAGGCTTATCCCGACTTCTCACCATCTCCCAACAAAGGTTGCTCCTAAAGCATGTTGCGCTTTACCGTGCCTCTTGGACTCCCACCCAAATACCCATGCACTGCATTTCTTCATGCCAACCCATCCGCTTTAGGCCCACTAGAGACCATTTACAGTAGTATGCCTTTAACCTGACTTGGACTACTTAAATGAGCACTTCAGTACCAATAAGTACTGGTACAAGATATGTTTTGTCACCACTTTTGGCAGTCTTGGAGAAAACCCACAAGGGCCACAATCCCACCGGTCCAATTCTCCACGAGTTATCACTTGAAACCAAAAGCTAAATTGAACTACCAATAAATCCAAACGCTAAACTAAACTTGCTAATCAATCCCATGATGACCAATGTTAATATAATCCTTTGAGTTGTTGGCTTAAGTAAAATAACACTAGACCTTGAATGTGGGGCCGAAGGGAAATTCTCACAATAAAGTCCTTTAAATTCCCCAAAAAGGGAAAGAAAGGGACACCAAACCTACCTCTCAATTGTCCTTGTGACTTTGTTTATGACTTTTCTGGGGTAGGGGACTCCGTGAGAGTGAGGCTGGACCATAACTAACACTATACAGGAGAGGCAACTTCCAAGGTAACCCCTTGGGGCTTACAGAAGGTCTTAATTCTAATTAATAAAAAAAAGTAACATGACAATGGACAAATGGTTTCACAAGAAAACTTCCTATTACTCTGCAAAACCACATGTGAGATTTCCACCTAATATTATTCCCACCGTTCAATTATTTTGAAAAACAAGGGTTATTCCGACAATAGTCCACAACAACTCTCGTTATCATTATTATCATCACACAAATCTTTTCCTAACAACATATAAAATATACAAAGAACTCAAAATCAAGAAGCTTCACAAAAGAACTGACAAAATTTTATATGATTAGCTAGTAAAGTGACACACCAACACTGTATGACTAGGAGACAAACTCATGACCAAGGCAACCATCACAAGCAAAGGGCCTTGCCAAAAACCTAAAAGGGAAATTAGGAGGTGCGAAGGCCCATTTTATAATCACATACTAAACTGTTGTAACCATGAAAACCGTCTAAAGTCCTCTTGGGAAAAGGTCCACAGATATAGAGAAAAGATAATAAATTTGCCAACGTTAACCATATGGACCTCCAGGTTGGGCTTTTAAACAGTTCAGAATTGGATCAGATCTATGTAAGATCTGAATTTGAATCCGATATGAGAATGTTTTGCCTGAATCCGAACATGTTTCCATAATCCAATAGGTGGAATCAGATCTATATCCGATTCTAACCTAAAAAAACGAACGAAAGAAAACCCGGATTCGGATTTCGTTTACACTATACCTACATCAATCTGATTTGGGTCTAATATACTAGATCCAAAACCGACCAAAAACTGATTTGGGTCTAATATTATAGATCTGAATGTGAACCGAATCTGATTAGGGTCAGATCAATCTCATTTTCTACATAAAAGTCGCATCAGGTTATCGATTTTTAGGTAATGCTTACAACCCTACTATATAGCTCATACACTTCTACAATGGAGCCATGCCTAACGCTCTGATACATGTGTCCGACTCGACACTTTTTTGGACACTTCTAGGACACTTTCTACAATGTAGTTAATTAGATACTATAGTTTTTTAGTTTAGGATACTTGTTGTAACTTCTTCGGCATGTGTCTTACATTTATCATAAGCTTCTTTCTTCTTGTTATATGTTTGATATATTTATTTAGCTTCATGTATATATAAAGACCATAGAGGAAAACTATGTTAAAATATTGATTTGCATGAAGCTATGATAAACTTAAATATCTTTCTATATAAGTATAATACATTGAGCTACTTAATACAAAGTTGAAGAGCATATTTTATGTAATGTATGTATGTATACATGCATGTATATATGCACTTCACCTTATCATTTATACATATATTCTATGTATTTTAGTGCCACATTACAGTGTCCTCGTTCCTACTTTTTAAAGAATTGTGGCAATAGTCATGTTGCACGTCCGTGTCTATGTCGTACCCGTGTTCGTGTCTATGTTTCTTAGCAACCCTACCTCCAAGGCACACATTCTTTTAATTGTATCGTAGGAGGAAAGCATTTCTTAGAGTATTATCTAAACTTATAATTTTTGCTACTTAGAATAACTCATGATTGTGGAAGTAAAGATGTTTTATATAAAACCAAAGTAGACAATGATGTCACGACCATACTGAGTTGCAAGGCTATGTGCTGCACTTGGTGGGGCACAATGCATGGGGGCAAGCCTACGCCTCAGTGCGTCTAGCACGTGCTTTGCCTAAAACATAGAGTGCAAGTAAGGTACCACATTGATTCAAGTCACTGGCTGCTAATCAAGTAAGAATTGAAACCTAAAACCTCAAACCCTTAATTTAAAATCAAAAGTCCCAACCCAATTCAGTTTTGGGTTTCATGTCTCCTTTCTTTCCCTCTCCCTTCTGCTTTCTTCTCACATCGTTCTATCTCCTCATCCCACCGATTAAGCATCGTCAACAGATAGAAGCCACCGATAGCTCCAATAAGATCTGTACAATGTCTCTGGCAAACCCCTTTTCCACGTAAGAACTTTTTTCTCTTTTGTTTATTTGGGTTTTGATCTCTCTCTCTCTCTCTCTCTCTCTCTCTCTCTCTCTCTCTCTCATGTGCGCGCGATTTAATCTTCTCCTCTCTACTCTCATACCCCTTGTTTTCTTGCTATTGTGTCTCTCCACTTCTCCGTCTCTTCTACCTCCCCCTCTTCTCTACTTTTGCTTATTAAAGTAGCCACTTCACAACCATTATTCAACCATTGTTCTAGAAGGCAGAGGGCAGAAAGCAAGGGAAAAAACAAAGAAGAGAAAGACAAGAAGAAGAGCAGTACATCGAAGAAGGCGATGGTGGTGAAATTTAATATTTGTTGATAACATTTTATATTTTGTTATTTTTAAAATCATAAAAAAAGACATTTGCACAGTTGCGTCTCACTTCAATGAGGTGTGTGCCTTAAACGAGCGCCTTACGCCTCATGCACGTTACATCTGTAGTGCCTAATGGGGCCCCTTGCACCTTAACTACATTGAAAGTAGTTAAAATGGAAATATTATGTCCCTACTTCCTATAGAATATAGTACCATGGAGTTGAAGGTAAAATTTATAAGACAACTGTACGATACTTCATATAGAATATAATACAGGAGTTGGAAGGTAAAATTTATAAGATAGCTATACGAACAATTATGTTTTTTTGGGCTAGAATGTTAAAAATTAAGAAACTACATGCGTGATTGATAATGTCAAGTTGGGTGAGATGCAACATGCTGACAAATAGAAGAAATGACACAATCATACAAGGTTAGAATTTGGTAATAGACCTGATTCACCTATCCCCCACCCCCTCGCCCACCACTGGTGATGACTATAGTGATAATAGCAGAGCAAGAGTTCTCGAAAGACCCAAGTTTTTTTTTTTCGTTTTTCCCCTTTCTCTCAAGTTTGTTTTCATTACCTTGAGCTCTACTCAAGTTAGCTTTAACTATTTCAAGAGCATGTTAAGCTTCCTGCGGATCAATGTCACTACTCATTCCGCATCATTTTCTAAAATGGTGATCTCATTATTGCTTATTCTAGCGAAACCGCCCATCAGGGCCACCGTTAACCATTGGTCATCAAGGCGTATTTTTCATCCTTCCTTTATTGATAATCAGTGTTTTAAATATCGGATATCGGCGATATACCGGTCGACAAAATTATATCCCAAATACCGGATACCGGGTGATATATCGAGCTATGGTATTAAATATCAATTGATATATCAATAGTCAATACAAATAAGACATTAATAATAAGTTATTATCCGAACATTATATAAAAACATCATTGAAATACCACAATGAATATAGAACAAAATAAAATGATCTCAAGTAAAAAAAATAATTATCCAAATAAGTAACTATATCGACCGATATATCGGATATTTGATCTCGGATATCAGACGATATATCGGCCACATAACGATATATCGGCCCATATCGGTCCAAAACGATATCCGGTAAATTTTTGTACTTATCGTATCGTTTTGGATAAAATTCTGGTATCTCGGCCGATATACCGGTATATCGGCCGATATTTAAAATAATGTTGATAATGTTCTTAGCGTGTGCAACACGCCTCTTTGTATAGCGCACATGCGTGCTTGTGTCAGCACTGACATTAGCAACTTAGCAAAAGTTTCTCAAAGACTAGGTTAATTTCTTTCTTTTTAATCCCTTTCTTTCATGTTGTCTTTCATGCTTCCTTTATTGCTCTTTTACTTGTTAATAATTGCTACTGTCATCAATAAATTTAGAACATATGAACTCTATAGCGAATGAATTTACTTTTTTCGAAGTCAAGAGCTCGTGTCATCAGGGCTAAATAATATTGTTGTACTTAATTTAGATAAATCACTAAATAAAATATAATATACTTAATAATTATTAATTGCTGTATCCTGGCATGTGGAATCCTATTTTTCCAAGCTCGTCACATCTTGTACTGTGTCGTGTTGCCATATTCATGTCCATGACCCAGGTTATACCTAAATGAACATGGACGGCTGAAGGAAAAGGAGATGTGATGATTGTTAACAAATGAGATGATTTTAACATAATTGAATGGAAAAGGGAATTCATGTAGCTTCCAAATAATTGGGACTTGAGATTGTGCTTCTGCTGTTGGTGGGTGATGATGTCTAGCATTCAATTGTTTCCTTGTAAGTGTTTAGTTAGACTCCATCAAATTTTCAAAACATAATCAATTGATTCCACAGTATTTTGTTGAACTGTATTCCCTGTCCAAGAGAACTCAAACAACAACACATCTCACTCAGGAAAGAGTAATGGATTGACAATTTAACTTCTCAGAAATACTTTATAAAAAGTTACGAGAATAACTATAAAAATGATTAAGCATACGTGGTATGGAAATAAATGATTCACCTCTTTGAGATTGACCCATTCCCATGTCTCATCATTTGTGTTGATATCATAAACAATAAGATGCAGACCCTGACAATGGTTGGAAAAGAGTAAGGTCGGCTATATACCATTCTCATATAGAGAAGATGAGTGCTCAACAGCCTAACAGACCTCAGTTGGATTGTAGTCAGTTATAACAGCCTCATAGAAGTTATTATCTTCAGGCCACCTTGTCATGACCTTCCGCCCAATTAGATTATCATATGGTACAGCTTCAGCAGGTTCAGTAGCTGCTTGACCCGTTCCACTAGGACCAGTCAAAGGGTATTGCAAGGATTTCGAAGATGCACCTGGCAATGACTGACCCTGTAACAAAAACAAACAGTAGGTTAAATGAATCAAATACTAAATAGGAGAAGGCAATAGCGGATCAACAATGGAAACATTTATTATTTAAGACTATAAATTGATAAACATACTGATTTGAGCTTTTTGCCCTTTGTGGAAGGTGCAGCTCCCCTTTTGGCAGTGGATGTTGATGGTTGCATAGAAGTGGCAGCCGGTTGTGAGTGGAGAGCAGGAGATGGTGCACCCACAGATAGAGAAGGTATTGACTGAGAGGGTTTCCTCTTGCGAGATGCTGAGACAGTAGGACTGGGTGCTGGATCATGAGCTGACTGAGCATTATTAAGCAAGCCAGATTGGACCCCACCTGTCTGCCTCCATTCCCTAATTGGATTTTTCAAATAAGTCAAGAGATTAGGGACAGAAAATACATCACTTTATATATAAAGTATTCCGCCATGAGTCATAGAAAAATTATAAATGAAATATATGTTTCCTTGTAGACCTTATCCTTCGAATAATATCATCGGCATTAACCATGCTTAGTAATTCTCTGTGTTCTTCATCAGACACTCTCAGCTCCTTTCTAAGTTCAGTTATCAGACTTTCCTTCTCCTGAAAAAATAATTTGATAAGAGACATAACTATTTTCTTAATGCTAGTAGGAAACTGAAGAAAATATGAGCATTTTGAAACTGCTACATGAATCAAATTGTGCATGAATGAATACCCAAGTAATAGCATCTGACTGAGCCTTAAATGCCCGGAGAACTGAAGTATATGCATCTTGTTCAAGCTGATGTATTTGGGTCTCCATATCACTCTGTATCCTAGGGTACGGAAGAGCACCAACGGCAGCCCTTCCATTCCCAGCGACACGCCCCCCTCTTACACCCCGGTTTTGATGTGATGGAGGTAGATCATCATCAGTTCCTGCAACCAGTCAATGAAACGTAAGATTACTAGTGACAATACCAGCATTCTCGGAGAAATAAAAATAAAACTTATAAAAAAGATGGAGCCCCAAAGGGAAGGAGAGCTCACAAAACAGAGTAAATAACTAATCAATCAATGTGATATCACAAAACAAAGATTGTAGTACAGACAATAACATAAGCAGTACATAGAAGCTTACTCATATGTAATAACTATTTATTGTTGTGCAGGTGTGCTAAGCATAAACACAAACATTATTTCGTTACTAGTAAAGTCCCTGCCACTACACCAAAATTCTAAAGATGTGATGAGGGTTGAGGATAATATTTTATATTCTAACACACCCCACAGGTTGAGGCCATTTTCATGGGCGAGACATAGGTTTTTGCAGCTGTGTTTCCTATTTTAATCTACTTTTTAAATGTACACAATGTGGGAATTAAACCTAGATTGCTTTCACACAATACTAAAGTTCCAGCCACTACACAAAACTCCTATATTGTGATAAACATGCTAATAAAATAGTTAGCCTTGCTGACCCGTCGGGCAGATTTGGATCAAAGACCCCAATCAAAGTCTCTGCCAGACAAAAACTCGAAGTTGTGATGACAATTGAGAATAATATTTTTATGCTCAATTACCATTGTCACTGAACCTATGAACCCTTTAAATACAAGCACTCTGAAGGATAGGATCATGATATCTACATAAAAAACACAAAACAGAAACGAACTTACAATTGCAAAAATCAACATTCTGAAGAGACTAATTATTTTATTAACCCAGAGACACCAGAAAACCAACACAGCATGTCAAGTGCATCTATAACATATCCATTGATAGTGGACCCGACCTCAGTAACTCACAGAAAAGGAATGCAGCAATAAGTGGTCTGAATGTTCTCAACTGGAACGGCTACTCTGTGCGAGTTCCGCTAGTTCCCTCAATGAAAGAGGCATCACTAAATAAACTCTATTCTATAATTAAATACACCTCAAGAATCAATCCTTGTAACCATAATCTCAAGTTAGTGTTTGGGGCTAATAAGGAAAGGCTCAGATGTTCAGAAATCCAGAAAGAACCAGAAAACGTGTCAGTACTAATATGCTGGTAGAAATGACCTACCTCTATTTATATGAAATTCATTTGTGGCAAACACAGAATAACAAGTAGCAGAGCAGGAAACACATTAGCTTAGACAACAAAGGGTGTGGATTTGAACCTTGTCCAGCGCGATCAATAAACATTTTGAAACAAAATGTAAAAAAATGAGATCAATACAAAAAATTTAAGATAAAATTGTGCATCAATAAAATTATGTATAACAGAATTGTTCTCAGATCAATTCATTTCTTAGGCGATTCACTTTTTGAGTAATTCGAATATATTGTGACTATGCTCTTAACAGTCCATATACCACCCTCTCCAACTTAAATCAGTAGCACCATTTGATTGTATACAGCATCAAAACTGTATTCCTCTGTCTTCAACCTACTAATGAAGCCAACAGGATATTCACAAAACAGAAATTAGATTAACTTGATGCATCCAACTCTCCCACATTTACTCTTCATTTCAATATATTCTTCATACACCTTATTTTATTGATTACATAGCAGGGGACAATAAGAAACTAAGTATTTTTCAGGATGCTGATGCTTCAACTTCAGTACATGCAACATATCCTTCTATATAAAAAGCAAACCGTCTCTTAGCCGTGGAGTTAAAACAGTAAATATTTGAGAATGATCTGGTCATTCCCCACAAACTTGAACACGAGACACTGGAGGGGCCTGGAAATTATCGAGAAGGTCATTTTCATACGCCTAAGAAAGATGCTGAAGCTCACTTGCTCCCCATTTTCATGTGCCTAATTATGGAATGATGTTGCTCCATGCAGCAAAACTCCCAGACAGATAACACATGCAACAAGGTAGAAATTTAACTATGAAGCTAGAAAGAAACTATCAATTAACCGTGCCACAAATTGGTGATAGGAATAGTAAATTACCAGAAATCAAGGAGTTACTTGCAGAAAATTGAAGTTGAGGATAAAACAGCTCCTTAATAAAGGAAAACTATTTGGAGGCTTTAAGCAGAGATCATCATTTCCGCATAATTTGTACTGCAGCCTAAAGGAGCTCCAGATATTGCACAGGAGAAGTGATACATATTGGGAGGCTATTTCAATAAGTTTATTGGTTCTAAAAACAGCTGTGTGCTGTTTACTGAGGTAATACTCTAAGGCAGGCAGTCTGTTTTGCAGCATCTTCCGTTGCTGCTGATGCTTCTCCTAGAAATCCCTCCAAATGCCATCTTTTAGAATGTAAAACAGATAATATCTGCAGATGAAGTTGAGAAATAGATTTTTATTTATTTTTATTTTTTTTGTGCTGCAAAATAACTTGAAGCACAAATTGCCGCAAGTCATAGTGTAAAGAAGCATGTGAAGGATGTCCCTTCAGAAAGTGAGCAGCCCAAGTTACAAACGCACGGATTATGGTTAAAGTTTCCAATTCAGTGCGGCTTAGAAAAATGCAGGGAACATGTTTGCACAAATGCACCTGCATGCAAAGGAAGCAAATACACTACATGCAAAGATGTTGCAACTTACAAGTGAAGGCTGTCACCATATCAAGAAAGCATGCATCCCAAATTAGCAAAGAACATTTGATTACACTAGAGATTCAAAAACTTTCAAAAGGACTTGAAAAAAAAATGAAAGATCATGTCTACAACGAGCACATTTGCCCAGAAACACTAGCATGCAAAATATTTTAAATTGAATCAGATACTACAATACAACTTAGTTGCTAGAGTTAAGAGACTGCATTGTTTCAGTATTTTACTAGAAACAACAAGACCATGTCATGATTAGAAATCAGAATAAATAACTAATTCCGAAAGGAAATCCAAAATCTACAGGAAGGAACAAATTTTAAAGAGCAATACCTTCTTGTTCAATGTCATAAAATTATACAAAACAAGAAGAAAATTCATGCGAGCATAAACATATTCAACACGATACACCAACAGAGGCCAAGACATGAAATATGTAAGCAAGCAATACAAACAAGTGTAACCAAATTTGTGGTATACCTTGGTTTGTGGGACAGGTACAAGTATGAGATACAATACTTTATTCAGGGCACATGAAGGGGCAAGACTTGGTTGGCTCACAATTTTGGCTCGCAGTATACACGGGGGATGTTTGGTTCCTAGTAACTTTGTAAGTGTAAAGAAAAGCTTGGAAAGTTTTGCATAGGAGACAAGAGAGGAAGAGCACATAATAGTTAGCTTCACTTGGAAACTTTTCAAGTTTTAAGTTTACAAACTGGAAAGAAAAAGATGCTATGGTGAATCCGCTTTCATTCCCATCCCACTTTCGTCTTGTCAGTAGTCAAACAAGTTTGCACCCCTTCTGTTCGTGAAAACTTTTTCACATCATTGCTTTTACATGTAACCGAACAGGAGTTTCTTCCAAGTCAGTTTGATAATTATGCAATATGCGTGTATAATGTGTATACAATTGAACATATGTAAAAAGGAAAGTTACAGTAGTACCTTGCATATTTTAATATCTATGAAACCCCTAATTTTGTACTATAAAGGGGTGAATTAATAATTTTCTGTTATAGAGAACATGGATGGTCCTTCACTCACTAGCCCTCGGATCACCAGAATTGCAAACCCGGATCACGAGCTTGTCAACAATGGAGTTAAGCAATGTGGATTGTACAAGGTCGAGCGACAATAAGATAGCTCTGGTACAGACAAGTTGTCCGCATATTTACAACGATGTCACACACTAGGAGTGCTTTGGATTGGTAGGGCAGGTTGAAGAGTAGATTAACACCTGAATCTGAAGTTAATGGTTGGCTTTTTACAGGATTGAATCCCGACCAGGTGGCCTCTCATAGGAGATTGATGTTCTTGTTGGGTTTTGAGCGGGTTCATGTTAAACTCATATATTTGGCTTTCCCTCTCTCCAACAGAATATAATCATTTTTACTTTAATAGAGACATACTCTATCCGAAGGATCAGAGAAGGAAAGTCTAAGAAATAATCTGACATGTTTCTAAGAATTTGGCACCCAGTGAGAAAATTTCAGCCCAAGAAAAACTAGTAGTGCAGACAACATATGCATAGAGTGGTATAACCAAATAGCTCCCTCATTTATAGTTCAAGTCTAACACCATTTCCAACCTCCTAATTTCATTCAACAAAATGCAATGTCGTCTTCATTAAACTAAAATGACCTAATATAAACTTCGACGAATACTTCATGCATGTAAATCATATCAAACCAACAAGCTTAGCTATATGTTATTTAACGCAACACGAATATGACAGACACTGCAAGTACCTGAACAAACAAGTATATGCATATAGCTACTAAAGGAACATCCTCAGAACTCTCAGCTTTGAAACATGCTCATGACACTACTGCCAAATGTGGTTAGGCAATTTCCAAACTTGGGTGGGTAACAATAGTAAGGTGCTTTCTTGTCTTCTCACATTACAACATAGATAGCTTCTCACACGGTAACAACAGGAAGGGGTTTTCTTGTCTTCTCACATTACAACACATCTTATCACTCATTTGATTGACATGAGCAATTTGGTTTACATCAATAATGATATTTCTTTAGGTAGAGTTTTCCAGCAATATCTTGAAATTTTATCAGATATCACTACACTGAAAGATCAACTATCAAGAAAGAATCATCTTTTAGCTTTTGTATTCTATGGAATAGCAGTTTCGAGGAGCAAAAGATGACTGAGATATGTAAATCCATGAATTAATTTGGACTACTCTCAATGCTGGAAGGTGCACTAAATCTTGGTTGCTGAGAATCCAGTTACTGAATCTGTATTCATGGTATGCCAATATTATGCACCACTTCTAATAAACACTAAAATGAAGAGCTAAGCAGACTGAAAGACTTGCCAAGTGCATCAGAAAACAAGAAGCACAGTGTAGTGCACACAAACTTACTCCAACTTAATAAGATTTGAGACTGGCAACTGATTGGAGCTGTCCTCCCATATATAAAACAAACAAATATGGATGTAAAAAGGCAAGGACAGCACATGGAAGGAGAGGAAAACTAAGTTAGTGAACATGTCTACTTCATCCTCAAGTAGTGGGATGATATATCAAAGTCAATATAGCATTGTCACACACTACTGACCACATACACAGGAGGAAAAAGTGGGCTGAAGATATAACATCTCCACTGATATTCATAATTCTAGAACAGGTTCGAACTCCTTTTGAAGTTAATTCTAGTGGCCAAAATTAAAATCCAAATATGACAATTATTCTGGGATAGTAAGGTAATGCCTAGGCTATAACATTCCGCAGGAGCATGTAGGTTGCTCCATTGAAGAAGTAGCAAGTTTTCAATGTTAAGAATCAGGTTGATAGTAGGGAAACTACTAACTACCAAAATGAATATCCCTAAACCCACTATCTCTGAAGCTTGAAAGAAACCCTGATCTACATCATGAAGTTTGAAGGCTCGTCATAGAGCATCTTTAACTCACAGTGACATGCAACAGATTTATTTTTCTAAAATTAAAATTTAAAAAGCTTTGAGAAGTTAAGAATAACACCTACTAAGCATGTATAACTCCTGCTCCTCCTCCGGCATACCCAATATTTTCACATTCTCTATCACCTTTGCCTCAATTGATGTGACTCCTGCTTACCCTTTGTTCACCTTATCTGTCTTAATTTTTTTTTTCATAAATCAACATAACATTTAAGCTCCATTCCATTTGCAACTCACCAATAAATAGTTCAGAGATTAAAAGGCAACTTTTTGCAAACATCCATTGTAATGCTCAAGCGCACAAATCAACACTTTCCAGTCTTCCAGTACTGACGAAGCTCGTACCAAAAGATTGCAGCATTTCATTCTTACTCCCTTAGCATTTTACATCATCAAACAAGTGAGACTGCTTAGTCCTTCCAGTTTTGAGTACCATGTTCCCGCCTTTCAGCAGCCAAAAGAAACAACAAATAACCAAAGAAAGTATCCAATGAAGAAAACCCTAACTGATCCTAAACTTTGAGGTAGCTTCTTGGCTTACGGAAAAGCAGGTAACTAAGACAAACAAACAAAAGGAGCAAACTTTCGCGTGAAATATAAAAAACCCTAAACCCTAGATGTAATTCACCAGCAAAAAAAGTATCAAAGCCCTAATTTTTAACAATCTCACCCAAGCAAAACCAATCCAGGCTTATTCCACCGACTCCACAAACCAGACCACTCAAAATTCAAAATTCTCTAGAAAGACCTATCCAATATATCACAAAAATCTATGAGAAGTACAGAAGATAAGAAATTCCCAATACAGTTCAAGGGAGATGAATCCAACTCACCACTGCTATCGGAAGGGTCATACTCCATGGCCGAATCCCTCGAACGAGGTGATCAACCGGAGAAAACCCCAATTTTGAACTGAACCCACCGTATAAGTAAAAGCTTAACAACAGCTTTCCTTCTCAATTAGAGCGAACCCGCCGACTGAACAGAGATCTGCTCCTCTCCAACCAAATTCTCCGTCGATCACCAAACGAACCAGTGCGATTAGGGGTTCCCAGTGCCAATTCGAGCGAATTCGAGGCGAGATTGGGGAGTTTTGGGGTTTTGGTGAGATTTGTAGAGAGAGGGGATGGGCGGGGGGAGGAGAGAAGAAAGGGCGGACTTGAGAGGAGTTTTATAGTCCGAGTTTTTTGATCGGTTAAATTTTCACTTTGAGTTCCGGAACAATTAGGACGCTAACTCGTACGAGAATCAGGGGCTTTTTTCTGACTGGAACGTTGGGGTATTTATAGCGGTGTGCGAAACGTGCTCGTTTTGGGACCGGGTGTTGGATTTTGGGCATGCAAACGGATTGGATCCGGGGTGAATCCATATTGGATTCCAATTTTTTTCAAGTTCTTTTGGTTTTTTTTTTTTTTTTTTTTTTTTGGTTGAGAAAATTGCTCTCTCTTTTCCTTTTTTTACATATTGGAAATAGATTAAAAGGCCAAAAGATTAAGAAAATTGGATTAGAAAAATGGGGTAATTGAAGATGATGTTCATGTAGTGCGACTAATTTTACAAATAACCTCACTAACAAAGAGGTTACAAGTTCAAGAAATCTCTCCTCCAACAAGCAAGTATGAATAATTGGAAAAATGTGTGTCCAAATATGCAATAGAGATTTCGGGTCAAACTTATTTTTTTTTCCTTCCAAATAGCACATATTCTCTCTTAAAATCTTTTGTTTTACTCAGACAACTTTGAACAGGGGCACAAAAGAGTCAAGGATATATCTGATTAGGATCTATATTTGTGTAGTGTACCGTATATGTACCTACTAGCTATAGTTATACAATATGATATATGTCATATTTGATTATCTTACTTGTACCGAGCTAGCCTTTCTAACACATTATACACCTAGTTCATGGAAAGAATGTATAATTAGCTCATTATATTCGCATGATATGTATCATAAGCGTCCATTTTGCTTGGAATTAAAATAAGTGAAATTAGAACTTGTTTCAATTTTAATTAAGATGAAGAGTGACATAATAATATCCATTTAGCTAATTCATAATCACATCTGTTTTACTTATACCTGATTCGTATCCCCATTCAATTTTAGCAGATACATATATCAGTTTTTTTCCTACCAAACCATATACGTATGCATATTTGTATCTGTGTATGGCAAATAGATACCGATAAACGAAATGTATTCAGTCCACATCTGATCCATCTGCACCCCAAGTATCTGAAGGAAATGTAACGATTCAGGGGAAAAGGAGAACCTTTTCATACGTTGTGCACCATACTTTAGGCAGGAGAGAGAGAGAGAGAGAGAGAGAGAGAGAGAGAGAGAATAAGATGAGTAATATATATTGGGTCGGGTTGAATATTCAATATCCAAATCCGAAAGACATTGGATGCAAAATTTAAAACACATCCTACTTGCCAGGCATCATAACGAAACCTCATCCATGACTGCGACAACGCACCAACAAAACGAGAGAGAAATTGAAAAACACCAACAAGACACCTAAAAACTGAGAGAGATGAAAAAGAATAACAAGGGCAGGCACCAATTCTAACAATGTCACTGCAGTCTGATGCCATAACCAAGATACTGTAAATATTAATTAGATTGTATCGAGAGGACCTATTACAAAGACCAGGAACAAGAGACTGTTATTAAATACAAAAACTCCCCATATGAGTAATTTAGCTTGTATGTATGAAAGATCCCCAGAAATTTTAGGACTGCACCTTCTTTCTTCTCCAAGCCCAACGGCATCACAACAAAAACCTCAGGAGAAACTAATCACAATAGCAATATCGGACGCAAGTAATTGATTCCATTAAAGAGGAAATTCAGAATCCAGCCCACCCAGCTGGCTGGTTGGTTCCCGCCTTCTTAGCTTCGCTTCCGCCAAACCTCTGTGAGGCACTCCCTTGAACTGGACTCCTCGATGTCTCAGAACCACCAGACGGAGCCGCCTTGAAGCTCTCCTGACCGAATCCCCATTGGTCAGTGGTAGGACTCGGAGTCTGCTGTTTCATAGTACTTCGGTGGCTACTGGATGTCCTGACTGACCTCGGATTGATATTCCTTGGTGTTGTGGTATGTTGCTTTGGCTCCTCCATAAAAGCCTGCCACGATTTGGTATCCGGGCCTGAGGGGCTGCCTTCAAACATCCCTTGCTGGAGTTCCCAAACTGTACCTTCAATCTTCTCCCTTTGCTGCAACAAAGAGTCAACAGCAAGAAAGAATAAAAAAAATTGAAATTACCCAGACCTTGTAGTTGAGTAACCATTAACTAGCAAGTACTACTACAATCTGCAAAATTTCCATGAAATATGAAATCAGTGTAATATTTGATTAGTTTCGTTTCATTATTATAGATCTATTACGCAACACATTACAAATGTAATTATTTGAAAAACACTTTCAAATACTTTTTTCTACAAATTGAAAGTAAATAATAAGTTTAAGAAATAAAGCACCCTTCATGAAATTTATGGTTGAGCAGTACTCTCCCTTCAGGTTTATAACATAGGAGATCCTCCTGATTAACCTTGGCACAAAAGCTCCTCCTTATTAACAGATAAAGGCAGAAGCATACTGAATAAATTGCAGATCGTATGAAAAGAAACTAATTTAAATATGTGGATTGCCTGTTGTTTCCATATAGGAGGCCTAAAGATGGGAGAAAGCGTCAAAAAGGATGATTCAGTTGCTTTCTTCTTCTTTTACCAGGAGTTCCACAGCTAAATTGATTAAAGGTTTCTTGTAATTTAAATATGTTAATCACAGGTGTAAACTTCAAAACTGTGTAATATCTACAATTATGAAAAAAACAGCATCCACTCTCAGGCCCATAAGGGCAGATTAGATCCGGAATGATTGCAGCAATAGAATACAGTATGAATCCAGAGCTAAAGAAGGGAGATGGTAGGAGACCATACCGGTACCGGAGTTTCAGGAGTTTTAGGACTCTCTTTACTTGATGGCGAAGGGGTCGACGCAAGGGACCGCTTCAGCTCCTGAACCTCCTGCCTCTGGGAGCGGCAAATTGCAGAAAGCTTCTCATATTTAGATGTTATTTCAGCTTTCTCCAAGTTTGCTTGCTTCAATTGTTCTCTCAAGCTGACCACTTCTGCTTCCAATTCTTCCACCACCCGTGATTTGCTGCTTTTATTAGTACCAGTAGCATTATCGAAGTCAGCCACAAAAGTGCTGAAGGCCTCATTCTGAAAGGTTGGTTTCGTCTCAGTATGCAATGGCTTTTTCTCTGGGGAGAACCTTATTTCAAAGTCGTCATTTGGTTCATTGTTCATCCCCTTGGGAGTGTTTCCATGCACACTCTTTCGGCTTTCAGTGCTTGTGTGACTGTTCTTGGATGTCACTCGGCCAATAGGCTCATCATCAAATATGGGGGCCTTGTCTCCTATAACATGTGAATCTTGTGCATGTTGGGTGGACCAAAATGCACCCAAGGAACTCCCTGCACCATTGACCTTTGAAGTGCCATGCATCGGCCTAGAATGCTGTACCTCCTTTTCAGATTGGGGTGAGATATTACGAGTCTGTTCTCTTGATGAAGGCGGAGGTGGTGGGCTCCTCCGAGGCATTACCGGGCTCCTCTTTTGAGCTCCTGCAAAATGAAGCAGAAAAATTTACCTAAGCAAGATTGCTAGCTTTAGAAAGGTTCACTAAATAATGATCTCCTTGGATTATACGACTTCTGAAAACCAAAATGGCCAGAACAATTAAAATGGGATGATATTGCAGTATATGTGTAGCTGTACTAAATTTGTAGTTTTAGAAAGGTTCACAAAATAATGTTCTACTAGGATGATATGACTTTGGAAATCAAAATGGCTAGAAACAATAAAAATGGTTAGAAACAACAAATATGACAATATATTATCTAATCATGATCTAGAGCATCCAAAATATCTAGGGGAAAAAAATAAAAATAAACAGAAATAGACACTTAATTCCCTTTTACAAATGTGCAAGATCACAAATGAATCTCTTTTGAGTTACAGACTCACAAAAAATGGACATCTGGCCGAGGTTTGAAATCTCGGTGTCCATCGAGACTTAGGTAATCAGCATTTGTTTTGACCAGTTTCCACAGTTTCTGGTTAGACCATCGGATTGTTGATTTTAGTAGCTTAAAAAAAGCTAAAAATTTATTTAAAATTAAAAAAGAGCAAAGACAATTAACAAGGTTTGGACATTGTTTGTTAGAAAAATTGAGGAAGATTAGATTAGATCTGCAACAAAATCTGCTATAACATAACAGTCGACGCTGTGTAATTGATTGATACTACTTTTCTGCTGAATCCAATCTTCTGCGGTGTTATTGAATCAATATGCTCCAAACCAAGGTGTGAACCTCTATATCTTTGCTTACAAGAGTTTTGGCTCTGTATGTACTTAAGCCTGGCAACTGAGGTCCCTAAATGGGCTTATGGCTCAAAGCATCACCAATGCATGCAAACCAGATTTTTATTCAGACGATACAATAAGGTCATTTCAGACCCTAGTCTCTCTAGCTCTCCCTCTCCCTCCAACAAACTTTGGCAGCATGCAGATTCCAGGAAGGTATTTTAATGATTTTGTTTATATATTAATGTGAGTGAACCTGCTGCCTTTTGCTGCTGCAACAACAGCCTGCAGCAGTGCAGAGGAAGAAGAAAGGAAGAGAAGAAAAAGATATGAAGTAAAATGTTAGATATAATAGGTTTATTATATTACAGAAATAGTATTTGGAGCATTTAAGTTCTAGTAGTATTTGGAGTCATAATTAGAATAAGATTTGATCTTATATGGTCTATATAAAAAGACTTGGTCTAATGGATTTATGTAAATTGTATTTTGCAGTTCTCTTGAATATCAATAAAGACGTAGTTCTTTAGATCAATGAAAATTTACCTTCGTAAATCTAACTTGGTATCAAAGCTCGGTCTTTGATTACTCTGGTCCATTCATTCTTCGGAAAGCTATCATCTTCTAGCAAATCTTCATCCTCGAATTTTTGGAAAGTTCTTCATCATCGAATATGTCAGAAGTTATTTGTTCTTCAGAAAGCATTGTCTCGAATATGAATCCAAGTCAAAATTGAATCTATGTTGATCACACAGGGACAATTCGATTCTCTCTCGGACAAGATCAGATTTTATTGCTTCCGGTTCTTTCTTGTTATTAGAGTGATAAATTAATCTGCAAACTGATCGATCCTTTTCGCAGCAGAATCTGGTAATTCTATTCGGGTTAAGTACTGTTGCAGCCCGATCCGCCATCCAAACCAGACCCAAGAACCCGACCCGTTTTCAGATCTGTAACACTGTTTTTCTCAATATCTGAGATTGTTTTGGCAGTTTTTTGGTGACTTGACAGCCAATTTGATTGATCTAGGAGTCGATTTCTAGTTTTTTTTTTTTTTTTTTTTTTTGGCATTCCGGACGCGTTGATGGGTTCTACTAATAAAGATGTAGCTCTTTAGAGTCAACAAAGATTTACCTTTGTAAATCTAACATAAAAGAAAATTAAAAGTGATGATGATGGGTTGTGACCGTGGAACTCTCTTAATTCAATTTCTATTTTTTGATGAAAAGTTGGAGAATGGTCAACCTGCTTCCTCAAACAGAAACAATGACACATTACAGAACCCCAAAAGCGGCACAAAGGAACACCTTATGCTAGAACAGATCTTGAAAGCAGGGTACAAAATCACTCTTAATTTAATTTAATATTAAACAAGTATTTAAATTTACTTAAATGATTGTTCTTATACACATGCAACATACCCCCCCCCCCCTCCCCTTATATATACCATACTATGTATGCACAAATGCATGGCAACACATTTCAATCTAAACGAAAAATAGTTAATGGATTGTTCTCCTTCACACACACACGAAAAATAGTTGATGGATTGTTCTCCTTCACACACACACACACACACAGATAGACTTGGCTACTTCAGAAGGATTTGAATATGAATCCTTCCACTCAAATTCAATGCTACGACATTCAAATACAAGATTCACTCTGTTAAAGTTGTGATCTACATTGTTTAAAATAACTAAAAAACAAAATGAATCTATTCCTGGCAGGTCAAATATTGAAGTGGAGGAGGTATTTTATGATGGTGACATGAATAATAATGTCTCGATTGACCACACAAATATGCAGAATAATGTTAATTCAGCTCCTTCTAATAAGCAGAAAGGAGAGCAACTCCAGGTTTATGAGCAGGTTTTGGAAGAGGCTGTGCATGATTCTGATACAATGTATGAGAAAAAAAGTAAAGCAGGACATGAAGCTGTGCCTGAGGCTGGAATTCATAAAGGTGTACCTGTTTCAGGTCATACTAATATGCATGAGGCAGGGCAGGCTGAAAATCAAAATATTTTGTATGTTTTGGGTCATGCTAATGTGCACAAGGTGGTGCATGATGACAGTAATGAGTCTGTGTATGCTTCTGATGTTTCAGGTTCAGGGCATGTTGATATACATGGGGGAAATGAGCATATCCTGTCACACTCAACTCCTAAAGTATACAAAAAGAAAGCCAACATCAGGTATCTATGGTGCCTGATCAAATTGTTAAAAATACCAGAAAGCCAGCTCATACTATTCAAGATGGTGAGACTTAGGTTCAGATATCTGGAACTACATCTAAAACAGGAAATCTGCATTGTGGCAATGAGGGTCAGGCTTGGAACTATATCTAAAACAGGAAATCTGTATTGTGGCAATGAGGGTCAGGCTCAGGGACAGTCATATGCTACGAAGGCATCAAAAGAAATTCCTATAGAAGAAGATGCATCAACAGTGCACATGGAGGATAACCCGGATTGGGAAGATGAATTAAAGAAAAGCCAGTCTCAGAAAAGGCAAAAAAAAGGTGGCAAGAAAAACAAGGAAGCCGAAGACTATTTATCTTGATGCCTTAAGGAGAAGTGTGAGACTAAGTAAAGGCTCCTCACATAATCAAACATGTCAGCCCAAATTTGGAATGTGAGGGGTCTTAACAAGAAGGTTAGGAGAAGGGATGTTCAAGAACATATATATAAATATAGTCCCTCTATAGCATGTTTGGTTGAGACTAAGGTTCGCAAAAAGAAGGCCAGAAAAATAGAGAAATTATTACTAGCTACTTGGAGTCATGTAAATAATTATGACTTCAATCCTAAATGAAGGGTCTGGGTGCTCTAGAACAGAACTTATTGAGATTGTCAATTGATGGATGTATCTATGCAACAAAATACAATTACTGCACGAAACAAAGGAGGTCTAATTCTATTCCTTACTCTTGTTTATGCAGCCAATTGGAATAGTGTGAGAAAGGAACTTTGGGCACAAACATCAGCTTTCAACGGACATTGGCTCCAACCAATGGGAGTGATGGGTGATTTTAGTGTAGCAAGGTTCTCAACAGAGAAAATTGATGGAAAATCTCTCAGTAGGCATCAATTATCAGATTTCAATGGTTGCCAGGATATCTGCAATCTGCAAGACATTAGAAGCACAGGTATCAATTGGTCTTGGCATATTAATTCAGATGGTTCTTCAAGAATTCCCGGCAGGCTTGATAGAATTGTTTGTAATCAGACCTGGATTCATATTTTGCCAGAGTCAAGCTATGCCAACTTGCCTTTATCTACTAGTGACCATTCACCTATGTTACTGAATCTTAGCAAGGAATTCTCCGGGGCCAAAGCCTTTCAAAATTTTCAACTATTGGATGAGCTGCAACAGATACAAAAACATTCTCGCTCATGCCTGGCAGACTCATATTGAGGGCATTCCTATGTTTAAAGTGACAGGTAAATTGAAGGTTGTCAAAAAAGCTTTAAAAGCATGGTGTTCAAGTACTAATGTATCCCCAAGAAACAAAGTCAAGGAACTAAGAAATAAGCTTCAGCAGCTATATGCTAATATAACTGATACATCATGGCATCTTGAAGAAAGGCAGCTGAAACTTGAGTTAGATGAATGGCTATCCAAAGAAGAGGAGGCAAGACAAAGGAGCAGGAAAATGTGGTTGCAAGCTGGAGACAAAAAATACAAGATTCTTCTATACAGCCCCAAAAGTGAGGCAGTCAAGGAATCATATCTATCAGTTGCTCAGTGATACTGGTGACTTAATTTCTAAGCTGGATGAAATCAAGACAATGGCTCCAAATTACTATCAGAACTTGTTTAATCAGTCTGATTATTGCAATATGTTCCCAAGGGGTGGTAAAGAGAAGACTAACAATCCAAGGCCAGTAATGTCTTACTAGAGAAGTAACTGAAATCAGAGAAGCTATGTTTCAGATGCACCCTAATAAAAGCCCTGGCCCAGGTGGCTTAATTGCAGCATTCTATCAAAGAAATTGGGATTGTATAGGTCCAGATGTAATGAAAGCAATTAAATCCCTTTTTAGAAAAGGAAAGCTACTGAAAGAGGTAAATAACACATTCATTACACTTGTGCCTAAAAACACTAATGCTTCTCAGTTGACTGATTTCAAACCCATATCATGTTGCAATGTCCTATACCAAGATGATCTCTAAGTGCTAAGCAACATAATCCAAAGGGTAATTGGAGACCTCATAAATCAGAATGCCTTCTTGAAAGGGAGACGAATCAGTGATAGCAAGTTGCTTGCACATGAGCTAGTCAGGGATTTTAAGAAGAAACTCTCCTCAAAAGTTTGTATGAAGTTTGATCTCCACAAGGCTTTTGATTCTATTAATAGGGAGTTTGTGTACTACTTGATGCACCGTATGAAATTTCCTATCAAATGGATTCAGTGGATTAGAAGTGTCTAGCCATCCCTACCTTCTCTATCATGTTGAATGGCACACGCCTAAAGGTTACTTTAGCAGCTCTAGGGGAATTCGGTAAGGTGATCCTCTTTTCCCATACATATTTGTCTTGCTCATGGAATTTTGGAGCATTCAGATGGATCTTGCAATAGCTTCAGTAGGATACCATCAGTAAAGAGGGGGTATCATAGCTACGTGTCATATTTGCTATTTGCAGAGAAAGCGAATGCAGCAACATTCAAAGAGATGAAGTTGCTAGATAATTTACACTTGTATACAGGATTGTGAATAAATAAAAGCAAAAGCAGATTATCTTTTAGCAAAGGATGCAAGAATAAGAATGAATTGGTTCACATTCTGGATATTCCAACAGGAACCTTACCAATCAAGTATCTTGATCTACCACTAGCTGCAAACTAGCTAAACCCAAGACACTACACATCTCTGATAGACAAATGCAAAAGCAAGATAGAAAGATGGAGCTCAAGAATCCTATCTTTTGCAGGCAGTGTTGAGTTGGTAAAGACTGTGATTGCAAATATAGTAGAATACTGGATTCAATCTTTCCAGTTTCCTAAATCAGTTCTCAAAGAATTGGAGAGGATGTCAGCTAACTTTATCTGGAAGCATCAAATGCATGCTTGGGGATGGAATCTCATGTGCAGACCAAAATCAGAAGGTAGCCTGGGCACTAGGGAAGCTCAGTGATGTGTGCAATGCTGCAGCTATCAAGCTTTGGTGGAGATGCCTGTCAGGTAGCACAATATGAGCAAACTGGATGAAAGCACACTATGGCAGAGGGTTGGCACTCTGGAAAGTTTCTGTATCACCTATGGATTCAGGCACTTGGAAGTGTATGGCAAAGATCAGGAATTTGACAACTGAATACATTGTACAAGAAGCCATCGGAGAGAATTTTGTTGCATGGGAATGGAAACCTGTAAATTCAGGAAATTTCACTTTTAGTTCAGCCTGAGAGATTGTGAGATCAACCTCAAAACCTTTTCAGTTGGCAGACATACAGTACCTGGGATATGGATAAAAGTTGTTGTTGATTGCAAACTAAATATCAGCAAGCGACCTTGTTTTAAATATCGACCGAGTCGGCCGAGATATCGTCCGATATCTCCTTTTTTGCCTGATGCCGATACGATATGGGAAAATTGTTCGCCATATAGTTTGTAGCAAAAAACAACCGATATTTGAAATATCGGCCGATAAATCACCCGAAATATCGCCCGATATGAAATAACTTATTTATTACACGACTGCGTGCAAAAAAAAAACATTATTTTTTACTTTCTTTACATGCATATTATATCATTTTTATTAAGTAGATATATATGACACTAAACCAACTTTTAGTTATCAATATTTCATTATATATAATGTTTAATATGAACGCCCGATATGCGCGCGTATCCCCAATATCTCCCCCGATATCCGATATCGGACATGAAAAACCCCCATCCGACACGATCCTGATATCCGATATTTAGAACCTTGGCAAGCGAAAAGATAAGGAAGGAGTTCGTAAGATTCAAAATATTGAGGAGATGGGAATGAAATCCTAACTGAATTTCAAAATTCAGTAAATCCTTAGCAGTTGCATGCTATAAAAAGAGCTCTCTGTGAATTTCTGCTGAGAAGAAGATTATAAGATTGTAGAAGACAAGAAAAAGTTGCATAAGGAGTCATCAGGCTATATCTTTCTCTCTCTTTTGTATTCTCATCTTTATAACGACTTGATTTTATTTTAATAAAGATAAAAAATTTTCTTTAACATAAGCATCTAAATTTATATTCTTGAGTTTTTATAATATCTTTGTAAAGTGGCTACGCTTAATTTCTATTTTTTTGATGAAGAGATCTATGGACTGATATTTTATTGATGTGTTTTTCTTTATCCAAGATAGATTATACCTCTAGGATTTATTCAGAAGATAGTCTATACATGAGAATAAATTTTCGCTTTAATTTTATATATTGCTTTATTATCATCGAGATACTTTATGCCTATTAGTACTTTTGGAGTATGAGTAGTTAGGGTATGCCTAGATGAGAGAAGTACTCTGCATGATTAAGAATTTCATATCACGGACTTAGATTGATTTTAAACTCAAGAATCGTTTAAAAATTGTGACCTCTTCAAAATTTGAAAATTTACCTAGATTGGTTTGAAATCAACTTAGTTGTTTTAATTAAATATTTTAAAAAAATCATTCATCATTCTTTTTAACTGTCTTTAATCAAGTTTAGCAACAAAATCTCTCCGTGGATTCGAGTTGGACTCACTTCTTTACTCGCTTTAGTAGATTAGATTCAATTGTGAATTTGCATCGGTTTGCAAATTTAACGATAACTGTTTTCAACCGATAAAAGATTCATGTATTCAGAAGAATCTATGAGGACATCAACATACTGTTACAGACATGCTGCTGGAAAATCAGAAGTGAAGATTCAGAATGGGCGATCTTTGCAAAATTGGGGATTCTAGCTTCTTATATGTATTATATGGGAGTTGTATCAACTGGAAGTAAGGTTGGCTGGATCGTTGTGTTGGTGTACAGCCATGGTCCTCTACCCAGCCAATGAAAAGGCTATCTTAGGCTTCCATTGAAATCAACTGTGCTGTATGATGTGTTTTTGCTTTCAATGAATGATAAACTAATTTTTCAGAAAAGAAACACACACACACACACATATATTTACTTTTCTTCAATATGTAGCAGATGCAGCCTCCCTCCCTTCCCTCTTTCTGAAAAGGAAAGCTCCATCCAAGTAAGGTACAAAATCATGCGCTTTCAACTGAAGGTTACCCTTGTCTCTCTTTTAACTGTATTTTAAATTCAACAACAGTATTCAACTCCCTCCCTCCCCCGGCATATGTTCCAAATTGGAACATAAAATACTCAAATTGTTGTTCTTCTTCATACATAGCAACTTTTTCCTTCTTTCCGTATATAGCAAACACTTATGTTTTTCTACATATAAAGATTTTTTTTCATATATTCCTCTCCCTCCCATCACACATTTTTCCATGAAAATGTTTCCTAAAAGAAAGCAGTTCCGCTTAGCAGCTTAATGGCTGCTTTGGCCCACATTCTGCTTTTAATTCTAAATATCGCATAAATCCTACAACTTTTGTTTTGTTGCAATCTTCATTTTCCATACTTCATAAAATGGTATAAAACTCTAAAATGTTGGAAACTAGTTTGTACTTTGTAAACCTATATGCTGCCAACAAGAAATAAGTGGTAAGGTTCCTATTCAGATGTCACACAGGTGCACTTTCGCAATAGGAAAGGTAAATTTAGATCTGACTGATATGCAATATAGGACTCTTTTCAGAAAAATAAAACACACACACGTGCATGTTCTCGCGAATCACACTAACCTTCATCAGGTACATTTGAAGCAGGAGAATGCATGTCAACAGCTGATGCAAAGATAGATCCATCAGGTAAATCCTTCTGTAACTCCACAGGCAAGACCTCGTTAACACGAAACCACACCTATAAAAAAAAATGGTTCAGCATCAGAAAGCAAAACATTTTGCATCTCTAGGTGTTATTACAGATGCAATGATCTATATAACTAACCTAGAATCAAGGAGATGAATGGGCAATGAAGCAAAGCCCTTGCCTGCGTGATATCCGGTCTGCTGTCTGGAGATGACTCGAGCATATCCTTAATCAGGCTTGTTATGAAAGCACTATATTTAGGCACCTCTGGAATTCGGTAGTTCCCGTTCAGGATCTGAAGCTTTGACTCGCCATCAAATGCCAATTTGAAATAGCAGATTCTATACAGCAGGCATCCAAGGGCCTGTAGAAAAACACCTTCATGCTCAGTTTCCATCAATTGAGAAACAACTATAAATAAGTAACATTGCTAAGGCTCTCTGGTTACACATGAGTAATGTGAAAGAAAGAAAGACAAGAAGAGAGAGATGAAGAAAGAAATGCAATTCTTTGCTTTTGTTTCTCCAATTTTTCAAGCAGGGATAATTTTCTGTTTCTTGGACGAAAACTACTTGTTTCTCCAAATCGTTTTTCAATTTTACCCTAATAATCAGACAATCGGAAGCAATTACAGCTCATTTTTCTTGGGCAGACACAGCTAAAGTTGTTAAAGCTAGAACAATTGTGGCAAGTCATGGTTCCTCGATAATACAGAAATTCATTAAGGAAGTTTCAACTGATTAAATGAAAAATATCAATAACCAGAGAATAAGTCGATCCTACTTACCCAAATGTCTACCTTCTCACTAATAACATCCCTTCTATACAGATCCCACATCTGTGATCAAGCAACAATAGGATGGATTAGTTTACCTTTTACATCTGAGAGCAATAATCATTGTCAAAGAATGAAAACACTTTGCTCCTTAACCTCAGGGGCTCTATATGCAGGGGTTGTATATTTTCTGATATTATCTTCTTCAATACCCATCTCTTCTGGCCTGTCAAAACACTTGTGATTGGTTGACGTGCTGCCAAAGTCGCACAATTTCCAAGCTCCATCAGATCCAAGCAAAACATTTTCAACTTTGAGGTCCCTGCAGAATACAAGTGTTTGCTGATGACAACCTTGGACTGGGAAACATGTTAAAAAAATAGTTATGGCATTACATTACATAAGATGTTTCCTTCTATTGACAAAGAAAAATTCACAAGGCCAACCGCACAAAGTATATAGGAAAGTATAAAGTAGACACGAGATATCACAGGTACCACTAAATTATTAGTAGTGCTTATGTCATCCTTCCTTGATTTTTAAAAATAATTGCCAGAAAAGAAGTTGAAAACGCTTAAACGCTTAGGTAAGCATCATTTCACCATATCTATGATTTGGCTAATTAGGACTTTTGAAAGTTAGATGGCCAATTTAATTGCTAGTTTCATCACTTGATGCATGTCTTTCTGTTTCAATCACAAGGCTAATTCCTCTCCCTCTCTGCAGCATGCTCCTAGCGACATCAAACTGCGTTCAACTTGTTATGTCATTTTAAGTTACTAATAATTTACAGTTTAACTAAACCAACAATATAAAAGGAACTGCCTGTAACTCAATCCAGAAACTATTTAGAAATAGTGTTTACAATAAGGTGCTTTTAAACGATAAAATAATGTACAAGCTTCTCAAAATAGAAACTACAGTTAGACAGCCTGTCACGCTGTATGGTTCTTAATTGCAAATTTTAATGGAAAAATAAATGCTTACCTAATTCTACAACTGTGAAAGCATGCTTACTGCACTAAATCATTTCTTTATATAGCTGTATTTTTTTCGCTTTCGTATTGTAATAAGTAGCTTTAATCTTTATAACGCTTCTTATCACAACCCTAACTATAGGATTATATTATGCTTAGGTGTTTCGTTAGTTCAGTGGGAAGAGTTGTTAGTACAAAATATATTCACTTAAGGTTTCAGATTATGATATTAATGGTTAAAAATTAGTTGACCTTGGTTATATGATTATTCATTTCTTGTGCACGTGTACACGCAAACTATCAATTGTCATTGTTATCATTATGTCAAACTAGTACTTAGCACATGAAATGCCAGTGCATACAGGAATGAAAACCGTACACACCCAAGGTGTATGCATTAAACTTCTAGATGCAAAAATATTCGCTACGAAGGGTCTATACACAAAACAATAAAAAGCACAATTGCACTCCATTTTGTTTTGCTTATCAATCCGGGCTCATGAAATTGATTGTTACCTCTGGATGGATTGACATGCTGCTTCAATTTTTCCCCCCTTATGTCTTGAAGTGTTGCGCTTATTATAAGCGGCTAGCACACAAGACACTGGTTGACATGCCCAACCTCTCACATTATACATGTAGACATACTAATGCATACATATATCCACACTATTAATTGCCAAGAACATCATTATGTCTATAAAACATTTTCCGATTATTGGTAGTCATTTTGGCATGCATATGCACATAAGCTCATTTTAGATTTATGTAAACTTTTTATCCTTTCTTTCTTCTTCTTCTTTATGGTAGCACCACAAAGGCACATACTAGAAGGATTACCCTTATAATGACAACAGGCTCTAATAAAACCTTGTTGAGTGCTTTGGTAGATCTTTGTATCCTTCATAGTCCGTATAATAACACATTCCTCAAGGGATAGCGCATCTTGTTGTTAAGGAACTATTCAGTTGAAGAAAAGTGAAGGTAGACCTCAAGGCTAAACAATACATCGTCCAATATTTTCAGATAGGGATGTGGAGGGATTAGAAAGAACTATGTATTTGGATGTGGCTAAATTGGTAATGAAAAGTACCAATAAAAACAATCATATATTTCATGTTGATTTAACTTTTTCTGCTAATATTATGTAATCTTTAAAAAGATTCCAGCCTCGGAAGACAATAATATAACATAAAATTAGCTAGCTAATGGACTAAGAAATCAATAGAGAAGTTGAATGTGAAAATTGTTAAGATTCAGAAATTAATAAAAAGCAGAATTCGGCAGGATATAGTGGGGAATGGAAGAAAAAAAATTTGATCATAATTAAGAGTGGATAAGAGAGATAAGGCTCCTAAGCTCTATCTTAAGGATTAGGAAATCTGTATGTGTAAAAGCGGAAAAGGAAATGAAGGAAATGCCTAAGAAACTTGAAACATGTAGACTATACTGATAGCGTGATGATCTTGTTCAGCTTTGTCACATCCAATTTTAACACTTTCCATGTCAAGTATCTTTAGGTCGAAATCAAGCATTTTTGCTCCCACTCCTAGCCTCACACAGTGATGTGCGTTGAGCATGTTATTCTGATACATACATGGTTCACAGTCGCGGTCTCGGCCGCCGACTCGGCGGGCACTGAGACGGATCGGTCTCGGCGACTCGGATCGGTATCGGGCGATACGCGCAAAACGCTACAGAGAAAGCTCAAAAAATTTGAAAAAATCACGACAAATCTTAAAAGAATGTAGACATCCACATTCATGTATCACATGTCCAAAATATATCACCTAGCATACTAAACATAAAGCGAAAGTATAAATACACGCGTCGCTGGTAGAAGCATATCAAAATACATGCACAATATAGTAAATTACACAAATTACATTCATAAATACATGCTAATGTAGTTATTTCCACATTGAATCGCGATGAGGCACAAAATCATCATCATAATGCCGAGTCGATCGAGTCAACTCCGATCCTCGGCCGAGTCAGCCTCCTCTGAGTTGAGTCGACCGACTCGTGACTCGGACTCGTCTCGGAGGGCCGAGACGGATACGACTCGGCCGACTCGTCTCCGACTCGGCCGAGTCTTTGAACCATGGATACATATGACAATTGATGATAGGCTGATAATTAGTGTTAAAAGCTAGATTCATCTTTCTATGGACCATTATGAACCTAATATTTTGCTTCATAGCCGACCTAATTCATTAGAAAAAGTCTGATATCTTTCATTGCAGTTCCATTTCAAATTTTGCATAAATTAAAATTAGTTAACTTTAACTACAGATATCCTAACTAGATCATCAAATGCCTTTCTGATACAAAGAATACATTTCATACATACACATCAAGATTAATAATCACGGGAATTTTCTTTAGCTAAAACAATATGACACATCTAAATTCATAGAAATATTACATTATACTAGATGTCAGCATATAAAGCCTCACCTATGAGCAATAGGTGGAGATTGGCAATGCATGGCGAACACCGCATTGCAAACATCCCTGAAAATCAGAAGGATCTGCTTCTCCTCAAAATACCCTGCCCCTCTGTTCTCCAGCACCGTAACCAACGACTTCTCGCAGAACTCCATAACAAGCAGTGCCTCCTTCCTCCGCCCCATGTCCAAAATAGTGTGTGCAACAAGCATGACAACATTCGGGTGGCCCTTAAGCAATTTCATCACTGAGATTTCCTTCATTGCCAGATCCAGTGACTCCCCATCTTGACAAATCATGTGCTTGAGAGCATACTGCTTCGATGGGTTCATTGCATCACGAGCGAGATAGACACAAGAAAATCCACCTTCAGCTATGGCATTTTGGACCTGGATCTTTACACTGCCGACATCGACTATTCGGCCTTCAAGGCCAGTTGGTTCTTTCCCCGCAAATGGCTTGAACCTCCACATGACTGTAAGTTTTGATTTGCCTAATTCTCCAACAAAGCAAAGTACTTCAATGAAGGCATTTATGGATCCGAATGAAATACAACAAACAAAACTGTGATAAAATTAGCTAACAATCACAGAGTTCAGCTCAAAATCTATCCAATAAATGAGATTCTTTCGAGTCAAAAAGATTTCTACTGACTAAATAAGAAGCTTTCATATAGATGTTCCATAGTTTCCACAATGCTTAATGAAAGGTTAACATAGCTGCTATCAAGATCGATGAAAACTATGAAATGTGCACTAGAAGCCTTAAACTCGAACCCAAAAGTCTAGATTTTAAAATGGAAAGTTTCTAACTTTCCTTATAGTCCACATTAATCTGTTATTTTTTCTTGACCAAAACTCCAAACAGGCCCAAAATTCGTTAAACTATAAAACAAGAAGCAAGCAAGATCTAAAACTTTCAGGTTCGTTTAAAACCCCACTTTTCCACCGATCTGCTGAAAAATCCCAGATCTTTAAATCATTGACTGCAATATGAACTGCTAACTTATCAATTCTTCTTATAACCAATCTTTAAGCCAAACATTTTCTCAAAAAAAAATAAAATAAATTTAAGCCAAACATGAAGCAATCAATGGTCTCCACGGTACGAATTAATTTGAGTCGCAATCGTAATAAGAGAATCCAATAATTTCAAGGAGAGAGACTAGATCTCAACTTCCAATTTCCAATTCTAATGGGGAAAACCCTAGAAAGCGAAGAATTACTCACCTGCGAGATCTGCAGCTTCGGATGCGAATCAGAGACTGGATCTGAGATCTGCTGCGCTTCGCAGCGATCCGAAAGGCTCTAGCTAAAAACAAAAAATAAATCTTTTTTTTTTTCTGTTGCCTTTCCTCTTTTTAAGTTCAAGTCTTGTTCTCTTCACTGTCAGCTTCGTTCTGGCCAGCAAGTCTTTATAGGCTGAGGTCGTCAATGGCCCGGTGAGCCCGTGCTAGGTGCGTAATCTCCGTAACGGGTTTGGTTGTAGTCGGATGCGAAACCCAATTCAGATCCGAAACCTAAAATTATGGATTTGGATCCGTGTCTTAGGTGAACCGAATCCAATTTCGAAGAAGAGGAGGGAAAGTGTTTTTTTTAATAGCTGTTTTTATACCCGATTCGACGAGGATAAGTAGTTAATTAGCAATTAAGATATATTTTATTAGTCAGTGAAGAGGTTGAGAGTAGTGGGAAATGGGTTTCGGTTCATGTGTGTGAGCTACACACACATACAATAAGAGGGCCAATAACGTGTTGACACGTGGATTGAAACTCTTATAATATGTGTGTGAGGGGCCTCACACACATATTATAAGAGTTTCAATCCACGTGTCAACACGTTATTGGCCCTCTTATTGTATGTGTGTGTGGCTCACACACATGAACAGAATCCCGAGAAATGAGAGGAGATCGGAATTGATTCATTAAACAAAGGCAGAGGCAGAATTAGTTTTGTTGGAAAGTGTAAAATTTCAATTGAGAAGTTCTCGAGAAGTCGCCTCTCCTACTCAAAGCACAGTCAACCACAAAAAACTTCTTCACAAATATTAAATTTAAGTGCGCGTAGTAATTATGTGGTACATATGAGTCACAATAGAAGCGGGACAAGGATATGATTACAAGTTTTAATGATGATAAATATTATTACTGGTATAGCAATTAGTCATAATAACCCCATGTATTCAGCTTCCAATTTGGGTTGATTCAACTCAATCAACATATTCAATACTAACAAATTTGATCAAAGATCTCTCACCAAATCAGTTTAATTAGTAGGCAAGAGGTCGAGATCAGGCTAGATTAACTGTTTGCATCAATGATTGAGGCCCCATGCCCACTCCACTCTCTTGGTTTCTCAATTGATGGGGCTAACCTCAACCTAAGGGCTAGCCATTTCACCTTATATTTTTGCTTAAGGAACTTTTCTTGTTGGCCCTGGCCTCCGTCAGCTCCTTCCACTTGTCCTCGTTCCAATCAACGTCCCTCTCTAAAGCCCCTCCTCTGGCTACTAAGATGTAACAATTCGCCAAGTTGTCTCTTGCTTACCCTTAGATTTAGAAGCAGTTCGAAAAGGTAGACATATTCGAAAATCTCCAGATTTGTACTTATTTTCAACTCCCTGAAGCATTTCGTCACTTGCTACGCCCTTCCTCGTCTTTGGGTGCTTAGGCATCCACTGTAAACCTTTTCTCGTTTGAACCTCACTATTAATGTTAAGGTAGAAAACACAGGATAAGTATGAGGAAACAATTGATTTCCGAGCACAAAAATATTAATAGTGACATCAAAATCATCATATATGTGATGCGAGTGATGCTAGGCACCGGCTCGGATTAGACTTTCAAAAACACACACTTTTCACATATATGGATGGCCCCATCCAAAAGGGTGTTCCACTGTAACATATTTGAGCTAGTCAAGTACAGCCCAAGCCCAACAGCGCAGTACTAATAAAAAAAAGACCCAAAATGACTCATGTGAGAACGACTTGCATCAGCCCAAGGGCTTGGACTAGCAATTACCAAGCCATGTTACCTCTGTTGCTCTTCATATAAGGTGATGCCAAATTAGTCGTGACACTTGGATACCTGAATTGTAGACACGTTTTACGCTACAGTACTTTCAAATAGAAAAAAATAGTAGGGTTTTCACCTTCTTTTTTTGTTTCCATCAACTAATCAAAATCCACAAACTTAACATCTGATGATTGATGATCGTTATTTAATGCCGAATGGTCCATTTTCTAGGAGAACAAAGAGCAACCCAACACGATATTCTCCAAAAGAAAAGAAGAAAAGTGCTTAGTTTTATCCACATCTACTATTTATCAAGCTAAAAGGGGAAAAAAGAATTTTGATTTCTGAAAATTCAAAATAACCAAAATTAGGAGACCTTTTTTTCTCAACTCACATTGAATCTCTTTTCACTCTCCCCCACTTATTTTTATGCCTCAACCTCTCCCTATATTTATAGCTCAACTGCAATTAGTTTCTGTTTTGCAAAAACTTGGACTATGTGGTGGTTACTCACTCTCTCCCTCTCTCTTGAACACACCACTCATGTTTAAATAGTGAATCTATTCTTTACTTTTCCTTATTTGTGTTAAATCTGTAAATCACCTAGAGGGGGGGGGGGGGTGAATAGGTGATGGCTAATCTAATGGTCACTAAATGCCAATTAATGCGGAAGCAAAAATTATTATGACCTAAAAAAACTATTTAAACTAAACACCACGTATAACACAAGAGTGTTGCCGAATTCCCCGTGAAGGGATCTGGACAAACTCCTCTAGATTCCCCTAGATAAGGGTTGAGGTGCCGCGTTGGCTCTCTTGGTTAAATACAAGTGTTAGCAAAACAATCCCCAAGCAAGTATATCAATATGAGCACACAAGTATATCAAGCATATAAATGTGAAAGCAATAGAGGCATGCAAGATATAAAACAATAGACAGAGAGAGAGAGTGAGCAATCGCAAATACAAGGGATTTGTTTCGAGGTTCGAGCACACTTGCTCTACATCCCCGCCTTCGACACACGAAGGATTTCCATTATAATCGATCCCACCGGATCACTCGGTGCCGCAACACCTACAAGCTCTCGGACTCTCTAGCCCGTACACACCGCAAGCCCACCGGCTCGCCGAGGCCGCACCTCAAACAACAAGTTCGCACCCGACTCGAAACACCGCGGACACACACGTCCGCCTCCTCAAAGAACAAAGAAAGAACTCTTTGGTGATCACAACACCTTGATCACCTAAAAACAATCTCACAACAACACTCCTATAGGATGAATAGCAATGGATAGCTCAAGTGTTTGTGTGAGAAAACAAGGAAAGAGAAGGTGGAGGAAAACTCAAGAAAATCTCTTTTAACACTCTTGATAAAACTCCCCTTTTGATAGGAAATATTTGCTCTCAATTTTGTGGAGAAAAACCTCTGAAAAGAGTTGAAAATACTGGCTCAAAAACTCTCCTAAAATCTTAATCAAAACAGCCCCCAAATGCCCCTTTTTATAGAGTCTGGAAAACTAGCCGTTGGGGTCTGTCAGGCCTGTCGGACGACCGCCCGGTCGTCCGGCCAACGGTCATATTTCAGACTGTTTGAGCCATCGGTCGACCGGTCGGTCGGCCGAGCCAGGATACAGAGAGCAAGTCTCTCTGTCCGGTCGATCGCTCGGTCGGCCGGGGCCTTTCCAGAGAGCAGAACTCTTTGGACGGTCGACCGGATCGGTCGGCCGGCCCTCCTGCCAGAACTGGCGTGCACGTCTGTGCACGTCGGTCGACCCTGAAGGTCGGCCGACTTCAAGCTGCGGTCGACCGTCCCGGTCGGCCGGCTGAAGCCAGGAAACAAGGTTTAAGGGATTAAAAACTTGGTCTTTTTGGCTCACATAAAATCCCATAAAATACTGAAAAATCTACAAAAATAGTTTTACCAATATACTTTGATAAACAAACATGCTTGCACAAAATCAAGGCATGTTACAAATGATTTGGACTATTTTTGTAATATGAAAAAATTGGCTCAAATGAAAAACAGTATTTTTCCAAACTTGATTTTTTCAAAACTTGTTTTTCCAAAACTTCACCAAATACAAAAACAAGATATTTAAACTTATTTGAAGCATAGTGTGTATGAATATGATCCACTACACAAACATGGTAAAATATCTATGTTTTTGACATTAAGCACTAAATAAGGTATATATAGACTTTATTCAAAACCATGTTTAAAACAACTTTTCTAAAATGAAATCTTTTATGAAAAACTAAATCAAGAGTGTGTGTACATATGATACTTGAGCAATCCACCAACTACTCTATCCTTTACATTTTATCTAAAACAAAATCTTACAAAACAAACCTACACTCAAGTCTTCATCTTCTTGAAGTCTTCACTTGAAGCCTTCTCATCTTCTTGACTTGGTTCAAACACGATCCAATGGCTCTTGGATCAAAACGTGCTAGCTCCAAAACTTGACTTCAAATCCTTTGTTGAAGCTATGCACCTACTAAGATCTTGATCATAAATCTGTCACTAATTAAATATAAGATTATTAGTAAACATAACTACATGAGTTGATCATCATCAAAACTAGAGTGATGAGCCTTTGGGCCAACAATCTCCTCCTTTTTGATGATGACAAAATTCATGAAGTTATATATGCATGGATTAAAGTAAAGCTCCAAAGAAGCTCCCCCTTAACTCATGCATACCAAATAAACAAAATAAATATGCAATGAGGCACATAAACATGTATGCAAATGTAGGAGTAAACATGCTAATCAAGCATAAAAGAAAATCACAAAATCTTTTTCTCCTATTTGCAAAACAAAACATATATGCATAAACACAAATATTAATCCCCCTTAAGTAAGGAAAACATGCATATATCTCAAATACTTCTCCCTCTTTTTGTCAATCATCAACAAAGGGGTTAAAGTAAAAACAAAATCATCAAATCTTTCTCCCCCTTTTTGTCATAAACAAAGAGACCAATAAGGGGTGTAAACAAATAAGTCAATAAAAGGGTATATGCGATATACATTCATAAAGAGGAAGACGGTAAAGTAACTTCCCTACACATATACATTACATGAAGGAGGGATGACAAGCCCTAATTCACATAACGTATAATATGTAATGCATAAGAGGAGATGTGAAGCTCCCCTACACACGTGTACCACATAAAGAAGAGTTGTCAAGCTCCTCAATATATAATACACTCAACATGAATCTATATGTAGAAGAGATGTTAAGCTCTCCTTGCATATAGGCAATACAAATCAAAAAAATTTGATATTTTCTTATAAAATAAAATTTTGAATTTTCTCAATAAAACAAATCTTGAGAATTTTTCTTAAAAATTTTAATTTTCTTATCATAAACAACTTTGTACTTTAAACATGTAAAACAATTTTAACTCAAGCACAAATAACTCATATATATGTATGAAAAATGAGTATACCAAATGAAATTGATATATACATATATAAGAAACAAAATATGAGTATATACAAAAAAAGAGTCAAATTGATATCAATTGAAACGATCCAATGATACCAATTAAAGATAACAATGTAAATCATGTATATGACTCATAACCTACCACCCTTCATATGCTCAAGATAAAAGATTTTCAATGAAGCATACAAGGCATAATCGCCTAGCCATCCGCCCATTAAGGTTGGAAGGGGTTTTCGAAAATAATTTTGAAAATAGTTAAGCATTGAAAATCTCTTCCAAATGAAGAATAATTAACTAGTTAAAAGTAATTTTTGAAAAACTAGTTAAAGATCCTTCAAAACATCAAAACATATGTTTTTCATGAGTCATACCAAATACACAAGAGATGACACTCAAGGACTATAAAGCTCAAAAATATGTTCATGAACCAAGGTCGTGACGAAACAAATAAAGTGTGAGTGTTCAAGAATCATGTATATAGCATTTTCATGAAAATAGTCATTAAGGCTCGAAAACAAACATGAAAATTCATTTTTCATTTTATAAACAAACTTCAAGGTATATGTATGATTTATCTAAATCTAACAATATACATACATATCCCAAACATAAAAGAGTCCATAATATATATTGCATGAAGGCAAATGACTCACGGGTATACATATATATTTATTAGATTTGAATACAAAATACATATACATGAAGAAAAACATGAAAATAGGTAAAACAAGTATAAATGAAAGAATCATCAAAACTAGGCTATATATGTGCATATAGTGGGTACAAATGAGCATGAAGTGCAAACATATATGAAACAATTTGTTCTCACTATTTGTACATGTATAAATTCAAGTTTTGATAAAAACTACATTTAAACTAGTATTTACCACATGAAGCACAAAAACAATTAAAACATGAACATGCTAAAAATATGACATATGAACAAGCATGTAAATAAACTAGGAGTTTAGAAATAGTTACCAAACCAAGAAACTACTCCAAATCTCCAAAACATGGTGGTCGTCCCATCAAAACTCCTTGATAGCGGTGCATCAAAAATATGTCCTTCAAGTTCACGTGCAACCACCACCAAGGCACTAAATCTCTCACATCTTGTGAGAGCCCTCACCTACATCAAAAATAAAATGTGAGGACTTTGGTACCCATTTTTTCTTGGATCCTTGGGGGTTAGCTTTATAAGGGACCCAAACATTTTTATTAGTAAAATTTAAAACATGCAACTTATCAAAACAAAATTTTGCTAAATGGCCTTTGCGGCCACAATGTGTACATTTGTACACCTTGGGATGCTTATGTGTATGTGTATGATCGTGGCGTGCAACATAAGCATATGCATGATGATGTGCATGAGAATGTGGAGCTTGTTTCTTTGAAAACATAGACTCCAATCTAGTGTGGTTAAATGCACATGAGCTCAAAGTGGAGCTCAAACAATCCATTTTATTTTTCAAAACATTTATCTCATATGTGGTGGCATGTAAAGCATAGTGAGATTGTGAAACATTTTTCTTATTCTTTTTCGAAACATTTTCTTTTTCACAAATTTTTCTTTTCAAACAAGAATTTTCTTGAAAAACAATTTCCTTTTGTTTTTTCACCAAAATAATTTTATTTTTCAAACTAGTGTTTCCTTCACATAAATCATTCAATTTTGAAAGTAAGGAAACATTCTCATTTTTCAAATCTTTTTTTTCTTTTTCTAAGCATGCAACCTTAGTTCTAAATGAATCATTTTCTTTAAGCATGCAATCAAAATCCTTTTTCAAATTTTTACTATTTTTCTTAATCATGTCATATTTTTCAAGAAGGAGTTGACAAAAGGTGCTAAGCTCATTATATGACATGTTATCATCTTCTACCTCGGATTCGGTAGTTACCTCAAGGGGTTATCCCCTTGGACTATATAACACTTGTTGGAGACGTCACTTCCAACATCCGAATCGCTCCCCGCATAGTATAGATCTTTTTGCCAAGGGAGGTGATGATGTTCCAAGCTACAAAAGCCGAATCAACATTAGAAACCCTAGATAAATAATCATCATTTAGGGTAGACTTTAAAGCATGTAGGGCTTTTACATTAGCCTCAAAATTCTTGCCATTTAAACAATAATCATTAGTGATGGCAAGGTAAACATGAATGCCTAGGGCCTTGAGGTACAAGGACATCTTAACCTTCCAAATTTGGATGTTAAGAATATCAAAAATGGGTGGTGACATGAAGTCCATGGTGTGTGTACAAAATATTGTGATTAGCCTAAAATGAGGATATTTAACTCTAGGTTGTGAGACCCAAATTCAGAGCACTTGGCTCTGATACCAATTGTAAATCACCTAGAGGGAGGGTGAATAGGTGATGGCTAATCTAATGGTCACTAAATGCCAATTAATGCGGAAGCAAAAACTATTATGACCTAAACAAATTATTTAAACTAAACACTACGTATAACACAAGAGTGTTGCCGAATTCCCCGTGAAGGGCTCTGGACAAACTCCTCTAGATTCCCCTAGATAAGGGTTGAGGTGCCGCGTTGGCTCTCTTGGTTAAATACAAGTGTTAGCAAAACAATCCCCAAGCAAGTATATCAATATGAGCACACAAGTATATAAAGCATATAAATGTGAAAGCAATAGAGGCATGCAAGATATAAAACAATAGACAAAGAGAGAGAGAGAGAGTGAGCAATCGCAAACACAAGGGATTTGTTTCGAGGTTCGAGCACACTTGCTCTACATCCCCGCCTTCGACACACGAAGGATTTCCACTATAATCGATCCCACCGGATCACTCGGCGCCGCAACACCTACAAGCTCTCGGACTCTCTAGCCCGTACACACCGCAAGCCCACCGGCTCGCCGAGGCTGCACCTCAAACAACAAGTTCGCACCCGAACTCGAAACACCGCGGACACACACGTCCGCCTCCTCAAGAACAAAGAAAGAACTCTTTGGTAATCACAACACCTTGATCACCTAAAAACAATCTCACAACAATACTCCTATAAGATGAATAGCAATGGATAGCTCAAGTGTTTGTGTGAGAAAATAAGGAAAGAGATGGTGGAGAAAAACTCAAGAAAATCTCTTTTAACACTCTTAATAAAACTCCTCTTTTGATAGGAAATATTTGCTCTCAATTTTGTGGAGAAAAACCTCTGAAAAGAGTTGGAAATACTGGCTCAAAAACTCTCCTAAAATCTTAATCAAAATAGCCCCCAAATGCCCATTTTTATAGAGTCTGGAAAACTAGCCATTGGGGTCGTCAGGCCTGTCGGACGATCGCCCGGTCGTCCGGCCAACGGTCATATTTCAGACCGTTTGAGCCATCGGTCGACCGGTCGGTCGGCCGAGCTAGGATACAGAGAGCAAGTCTCTCTGTCCGGTCGATCGCTCGGTCGGCCGGGGCCTTTCCAGAGAGCAGAACTCTCTGGACGGTCGACCGGCCCTCCTGCCAGAACTGGCGTGCACGTCTGTGCACGTCGGTCGACCCTGAAGGTCGGCCGACTTCAAGCTGCGGTCGACTGTCCCGGTCGGCCGGCTGAAGCCAGGAAACAAGGTTTAAGGGATTAAAAACTTTGTCTTTTTGGTTCACATAAAATCCCATAAAATACTGAAAAATCTACAAAAATAGTTTTACCAATATACTTTGATAAACAAACATGGTTGCACAAAATCAAGGCATGTTACAAATGATTTGGACTATTTTTGTAATATGAAAAAATTGGCTCAAATGAAAAACAGTATTTTTCCAAACTTGATTTTTTCAAAACTTGTTTTTCCAAAACTTCACCAATTACAAAAACAAGATATTTAAACTTATTTGAAGCATAGTGTGTATGAATATGATCCACTACACAAACATGGTGAAATATCTATGTTTTTGACATTAAGCACTAAATAAGGTATATATAGACTTTATCCAAAACCATGTTTAAAACAACTTTTCTAAAATGAAATCTTTTATGAAAAACTAAATCAAGAGTGTGTGTGTATATGATACTTGAGCAATCCACCAACTACTCTATCCTTTACATTTTATCTAAAACAAAATCTTATAAAACAAACCTAGACTCAAGTCTTCATCTTCTTGAAGTCTTCACTTGAAGCCTTCTCATCTTCTTGACTTGGTCCAAACACGATACAATGGCTCTTAGATCAAACCGTGCTAGCTCCAAAACTTGACTTCAAATCCTTTGTTGAAGCTATGCACCTACTAAGATCTTGATCATAAATCTGTCACTAATTAAACACAAGATCATTAGTAAACATAACTATATGAGTTGATCATCATCAAAACTAGAGTGATGGGCCTTTGGGCCAACAAAATCTATGTTATACATGACATGATGAAATGTTTACCACCAGTGCCCTCCAACAAATGATCATGTAGGTGAGAGGTATGGTTACCACCAATGGCCTCCAACAAAGGATTGTGTATGTGGCTTACATCCATTTCCTTTTTTTCCTCAATGAGGTACTTATCATTTAATTTTTTTATGTTCTAAAAATATTATTGTTGTAAATTGATTATCTTTCTCTCTTACACTTTTATTGATTTCTTTTTTTTTGTTTGTGATAAATTCTATCAAAAAAAATCTATAATTAGTTTAAAGAAGATTTATCATACATTCAAACATGAACCTACCATTAAACATTATCATATTTCACATGTTATAGAAAAAATTGGAAACGACATTTCTAAACATTTGTAGTTAGTCACTTTCTGACCAGCCCGAGATCATGATACGTGTCTATCCAGCCTCAGAGGGATGCGTGGACGCGTGATCACTTCCAGAACATCTAATCCATAGTCTTCACTCAATTCGAATTTTAAGTAGGTCGGATAACTAGAAGAAGAAATAAATCCGGTTATGAAGATCTCTACCTTTAAGCCCAATCATCATTCAAATGATGCAGTTACTCCTTGAGAACAGTTCATCCTCATCTAAAGCAAAGCACAGACCATCAGATAGAGACGAACTCTCTCCTATTTCGATTCGAACCAGGATGTTCAGCTCAACCGCCATTAAGATAAGAAACTTATGTGTTCAAACTGAGTAGGACTCCCTAGTCTTATCTTTTTGATATGACCTGTATAATTAACAGATTCCCCAGCTTGGGGGATGATCATTTGAATGCAGAAATCCTAGCATATCAGAGAAACCCACTTATAATCACCATTGTTACAGTGAAATTCTCCTTTCTCTCTCTCCGTGGTTTTTCTTTTTCGGGGTTTTCACGTAAGATTCTGCATGTTTATGATTGCTTTCTGTGATTTGATTATACCCACTTCTCTATTTTGGGGCATGAATTGATTTATTAGGAATTTACCCATAGCATTTTTCATTGAGACACTGAAACCTCACTTATAATCTCTCACCATCCAACACCCTACCCTTTCCTCTAAACAGTATCGCACAACCGATATGGCTCCATCAAGGAAGAATGTCACCCAGACTGTAGTCGCCACCCCCGCCGATCCAAAAGAAAAGGGGAAAACTATTGAAGCGACCGAGCCTATGGATCGTCGGCCCAACCTATCCGACATCCACATCTCTAGCACTGTGAGTCGAAGGGGTGGTCCAAAACCAGAATGACGCTCTACTCTACCTAATGTTGGATCACTCAAAGAAAAGGCGACAATAGACCCAAATTCGCATTGCGACCTATCACTAGCAAATCCAGGCCGCGCACCACAAGAAGGTGAAGTCTCGGGAATTCCAAATTAAAGACCTGGTCCTGAAGTGTGTAATTTAGAGCATGTGACAAAGGGATCAAGGAAAGTTAGGACACAACTGGGAAGTCCCCTATATCATTATCGCTCGGGGAGGCAAAGGTCATACTCCTTGGCCGATCAGGATGGGAACCAACTCAATAAATAATGGAGTTCTTTTCACTTGAAGTGATATTAAGTGTAAGTCATATTACGTTCAATGAAAAGATCATTTTCTGCTATCTCAATCCATTCATCCAACTCTGATATCTACCCCGAGTATTGCACGCATTCTCTACCGCTTACATGGGTCTTCACCCTGAAAGCGCCCCTTCGGGAGGCTTCCTGAAAGATAGAGGCTCGCTCACGTTGGATGCTCAGAGCCAGCCTATAATGGGATATATCCTGATGGCCATCTAAGCAGGTCCCCGCTTATATGGGTGATTAGTATTCATTTTTGCATAATTTACAACACATTTTCTCATTTATTATTAATAAAATTTTGGTTACTAATGTTTGTTCTCTTTAACTTTAGATTCATTGTTTAATGGAGAATAAAGCCCAAAATCCTAATTAATTGGGAAGTTCTGAGAAGCTTAAATGAAGCACAATCATGAAAGCTCATTCTGCTGACAACCCATAGCATATCCAGAGAATAGAACCTTTTACAAGAACACCTGCGCAGAGATAAACTGGAACTCTCTGGCGCTGGCCTAACAACGGCATCTTTACTGCGCTTCCGCGGCAAACGTCGCGGAGACGCGATAAGATCATGGTTGTTGGTTCAGCGACTTCGTTTATGGCTGCGATTGAATGGACCTAAGATTTTGAGGCTATAAATACCTCCCCTGGTTATCAGAGAGGGGAGTTGGGAATTTTAGAGCATTTTCTCTCTAGGTTTTCTTTAGATCTTTTTGTAATTTCTTTTCTATTGTAATTAGTCCAGAGAGAGAAAGAGTATGTTTTGTAATTGATCAGTAGAAAATCAAAACAATCTTGCTTCTTCTTCCTCCTCTAACTTTCTATTTCTTTTTACATGCTTTTCTTCCTTACAATTAGTGTAAAAATGTCTACTCTCTTGCTCTTTCATCCATGTCTAGCTAACTTCTCTATTGCATGGCTAACAAACTACTAACCCACTTATCTTTAACTACTTGATTGATAACCCACATGAATCAATGAGCATCACAATAAGCCTTGTGCAAACAAGAGATATTGATGATTTACGATGAAGGGTTCTAACTCTAACATACTAATATGCAAGCTAATTCTCATATTTCATGCTTAACTGTGTGTTGCTGACGATCTATTAATGTACTAATCTTGCTTTATTTTGTAGATTAAAGATTACCCACTCATCCTTGCCGATACTGGTCATGCTCTTGTTTCTTACCCCATTCTCGCCTTAAATCAGATCTTGATGGGGTGATGTTCAAGTTTTTTCTGTAAGGTGATGAGAAAGAACTTTCATTTGAACACCACATGGCAAGTTCTCATAGCACAAAATTTGTGAAGGCCAAGGATCCATTGTGAGGTTATATCATCAAGGAAGTTAGCGGTTAGTGGGATCACTTAGTAGGAGGTTAGTCATGCACTTTTCCCATTTTAAAAGCAAACTTCACTTTCTACTTTTCTCAAACTTTGCTCTCTAGTTTCTTTCTTAAAACCATCTTCTAAGATTTGTTTAGTTTTCATTTTCTTTCCACTTCAAAATACTTTTCAATTTTTAATTTTCAAAACCGTTTCCTTTTGTTCTCTTTTAAGCAAAACTTGTTTTCTACCGCCTTCTACCTCCTTACTTTGCATTCTGTTTTTATTTCACATTTTTCATAAGCCGATCATCTTACTTTGTTTTCACATTCCATCAATCATCACTCTCAAACATTTTTTCTCTTTAGTTTTTGTTTAAATTCTTTGAAACAAAAGAAGGATTTCTCAAACAAACACAAAACCGAACATATGCTTCTATCGCTTCCCCTCCTTATGGATACGACTCGTTTAGCTTCTTAGCAATAATGATAGTTTTGAGGAAACATTAGCATCATTCTGAGCATAGATTTCACATTTTAAATCACACATTTTTTGTGCAGCGATTTCCAGCGAACAATGGGTCTTCACCCTGACAGCGACCCTTCGAGAGGCTTCATGAAAGACGGAGGCTCGCCCATGTTGGATGCTCGGAGCTAGACTATAATGAAATATACCATGATGGCCGCCCGAGTAGGTCAACCGCCTATATGGGTCTCAACCCTGACGGTGACCCATCGGGGGCTTATTGAAAGATGGGAGCTCGCCCACGTTGGATGCTCGGAGCCAACTTATAATGGGATATACCCTAATGGCCGCCTGAGCAGGTCAACCGCCTATATGGGTCTTCACCTTGACGGCGACCCTTCAGATAGCATCCTGAAAGATAGAGACTCACTCACATTGGATGCTTGGAGCTATCCTATACCCAGTGGTGCCCAAGCAGGTCAACGACCTATATGAGTCTTCATCCTGACGGCGGCCCTTCGGGGGACTTCCTAAAAGATGGAGGCTCGCCCACCTTGGATGCTTGGAGCCAGCCTATAATGAGATATACCATGATGGTCGTCCGAGCATGTCAACCGCCTATATGGTCTTTATCTTGATGCGACCCTTTGGGGGCATCCTAAAAGAAGGAGGCTCGCCCACGTTGGATGCTTAGAGTCAGCGTATAATGGGATATACTCTGATCGCCGCACGAATAGGTCAACCACCTATATGGGTCTTTATCCTGACGGCGACCCTTCGGGGGGCTTCCTAAAAGACGGGGGCTCGCCCATGTTGGATCCTCGGAACCAGCCTATAATGGGATATACTCTAATGGCCGCCTGAGCAGGTTAACTGCCTATATTGGTCTTCACCCTGACGACAACCCTTCAGGGGGCTTCCTAAAAGATAGAGGCTCGCCCACGTTGGATGCTCAGAGCCAGCCTTTAATGAGATATACCCTGATAGCCATCTGAGTAGGTCAACTGCCTTTATGGATCTTCACACTGACGGCGACCCTTCAGGGGGCTTCCTGAAAGACAGAGGCTCGCTCACGTTGGATGCTCGGCGCCAGCCTATAATGGAATATACCCTGATGGTCGCCCGAGCAGGTCAACCGCCTATATGGGTCTTCACCCTGATGGTGACCCTTTGGGGGGCTTCCTAAAAGACGGAGGCTCGCCCTTGTTGGATGCTCAGAACTAGCATATAATAGAATATATCCTGATGACCACCCGAGCTGGTCAACCGCCTATATGGGTCTTCACCCTGACAGCGACCCTTAAGGCTCGCACACGTTGGATGCTCGGAGCCAACCTATAATGGAATATACCCTGATAGCCACCCCAACAGGTCAACTGCCTATGTAAGTCTTCACCCTGATGGCGTCATTTTGGGGGCTTCCTGAAAGACGGAGGCTCGCCCACGTTGGATGCTCGGAGCCAGCCTATAATGGGATATGCCCTGATGGTTGCTTGAGTATGTCAACCGCCTATATGGGTATTCACCCTAACGGTGACCCCTCAGGAGGTGCCTTAAAGGATCGAGGTCTACCCATATTAATTACTCGGAGTCAACATACAATACGACCCACTCTGAGGGTTCCCCGAGCGAGTCAACAATCCACCTAGGACCAACATGACAACACAACCTCGAAGCCGAGAGGTCCCCCCACCCAGGTAAGCACTTGCAAGTGCCATCGGGGAATGAATCCTGTTTGGGAACTAAATTTCAAATCATTTCAAATGTTTTGAAACTAGAACGGCTCCCCAAGCAAGCGCAACAACGAGTCAAATCTCATATCTCATAACAAGGCAAAATCTAAACAATGCATGTGTTAAAAAATTGTTTGCTTTATTATGAAATTTTTTGATTACATTATTCAAGTACAAATTGTGAATACATCTAACAAGAGTGATACAAGCTCTGATTTTGCATGAATGTGTTCTTCATGAGCGAAAAAGCGATGGTGCTTATTGTCGCCCCCCAGCTGCGTCTTGGTGATGACTCCTAAGCAAACAATCAACCAGAGCTGGATAAGCGATGATACCGAGAACTCTCAGGAAGGCGCCAACAAGAAGACCTCACCCAAAAGGCAAAGGAGGATACTGATGCCAAAACCGTAACTCCAGAGAGATGGACAAGAAGGCGACACCCCATAAGAGTATAAGCAATCGACCCCTGATACCAGAGCCGACGTCAAATACCCTTATGCTCCCGACTCTATATTCACTGCAAGGAAAGAACAGGGGGTCAAGCCCCAATTTCTGCCTAGTCTGTTCCGGCCAGAGGTCAAACGCGCAGACCAGGTAGAAGATAGGACATTCCATGTCCATCCTGACAGATGGACATCGTCACAGGAATCGAGCCCACTTGACGAGCCCATCACAAGAACTGAAACTCCTTGACAAACGGACTTCTAAACATCAAGAACACAACAACCATCACTATCCTCTCCCACTTCTTCCTCCACTAATCGAAGAACGAAGGAGACATCACCACCTGTAGAACAGTGCAAGATTTTTACAGTAAGGAACTCTAAAGAAGCGACTTAGATCTCTCCTAAAGATTTTCGCCCTGTTTATAGAGAAAAAAGAAACCCAAGTCTCAACCTCTCAGGATTCTAACCCCCAAAGAAGACGAAGAGCCACTCGATTAGCGGCATACATGTGTCGCGATGGTTCATATCGAAACGATCATGCAGGATACACTGCACCTTCCTCGAACGTGGCGACTCCTCGAAAAGAGGCAGTTAATTGACCAATTCTATAGAGGATGTGACGTACATTTAAGGCACCGCCAGCCTGTAAGCAACATACACTACTGCAAGATGAAACTTGAAGCGACGACAATCAACACTTGTCCGAATCCAAAATTTCTATCTACTCTCTCTCTATCAGGGTCCCCGAGAACTTATAACCCCCGAGGGAAATTCTCAACTTCTTCCAAAGAGAAGGGAGCAACCCCATCTATAGTGGTCACTTTTTGACTCGCCCGAGATCGTGACATGTTTCTATCCAGCCTTTGAGGGATGCGTGACGTGTGACCACTTTCAGAACATCTAATCTAGAGTCTTTACCCAATTCAAATTTCAAGCGGGTCGGGTTATTAGAAGAAGAGATAAATCTGATTATGGGAGATCTCCATCTTTAAGCCCAATTATCATCCAAATGAGGCAGTTACCCCTTCGGGATGTTCGTCATCATCTACAGCAAGGCATTGACCACTAGATAGAGATGAATTCTCCCTTATTTCGATTTGAAGCAGAATGTTCAGCTCAACCACAATCAAGATAAGGAACTGAAGTGTTCAAACTGAGCGGGACTTCCCAGCTTTATCTTTTTGATATGACCTGTATAAATAACAGATCCCTCCCAGCGTAGAGGATGACCATTTGAATCCAGAAATTCTTGCACACCAGAGAATCCCACTTGTTAATCACCATTGTCATAGTGGAATTCTCTCTCTCTCTCTCTCTCTCTCCCCCCCCCACAGTTGTTTTTTTCCTTTCGGTTTTTCACGTGAGATTCTGCGTGTTTGCGATTGCTTTCTATGATTTGATTATACCCACTCCATTATTTTGATGCGTGAATTGATTTCTTAGGAATTTACCTACAACAATATTCTCAACCTTAACAAGTAGGTATTAATTTATCCAAATGCCATAAAATAGTGATGTCATAAAAAATATCATTATTAAGAAAATTAGTGTTTCTATTTTCTTCATCTACTTCGAAAGAAAAAAGAAACAAAGCATATTGGATATTCTATGAAAAATTTGGGTAGTCTTCAAAAAATAAATCTTATATGTTAACATTTTTTTACTTATTCATAAAGAGAAGTTAGGTTACATAATGAACTTTTAGCATAAAAAAAGAGGTTAATCTTATAGAAACCTTCTCACACAAAAGAAGAAAATATTTCTTATGATACGAAAAGTATGATCATAATGTAAATCTAACAGCGTTTCAAAGAAAATAAAAGAATTTATCTCTACTTAAAATAATTGATCTCTACTAAAATAAGTCATATATATTAACATTTTATACCTATTCATGAAGAGAGTCGGGTTTATATAATGAACTTTTAACATGAAAAGAGAGATAAATCATATAGAAATCTTCTTACAGAAAAGAAGAAAATATTTCTTTTGATATGCAAATTATGATCATATTGTAAATCTAACATTATTCAAAGAAAATAACAGAATTCATCTCTATTAATAAAATAATTGATTTCTACTAAAATGAATCATATACATCAACATTTTATACCTATTTTTAATAAGAGTTTGATTAACATAATGAATATTTAGTGTGAAAGAGAGAGATTAATCCTATAGAAGCTTCTTACATAAAATAAGAAAAAATTCCTTGTGATCTGAAAATTAGGATCATATTTTAGATCTAACAATTTTTCAGAGAGAATAAAAAAATTATCTCTACTAATAAAAGAAATGATCTCTGCTGGAATGTATCATATATTTTAACATTTTTACCTATTATTGAGAAAATTTGGGCTTGCACAATAAATCACTAGCATAAAAAGAAAGAATCTCAATTGAATAGGAAGTTTCTTACCAAAAGAAAAAGGAAAAAAAAATTATAATTTGAAGAGTAGGATCACATGTTTATTTCTTAGAGAAAAAGATAATTGATCTCTACTAATTATACGTATAAAGCTGGATAAAATGCTAGAGAACATGTTATGTGCTAAGAAATTTAGACTTTTGGAACTAGAGGGATTATATAATTATTCATTTCTCATGCGATAAAAATATATTATTAGCAATGTACCATTTGTAAGCCCCGATCCCGGTGATACGGGGACGTCACTGCAACGTATATACGTAAGTCCGAATTACCTTCCCGTATATACGCTAAGCATCAGTACAGACAAGAATCAGATACGGAAGCAAATGGTGCATTATAACATTCCAATATATATCCAATTACAGAATTATCACCAGATGTGATTACAATATTACAATAATATTATATCACTGATGCGCAAATGCGGGAATACAAGAGATATACAATATATATGAAC